>VXBU01014574.1:1730980-1887527 GCA_013400315.1 Bombycilla garrulus
AGTATTATTATTACTATTATTATTAATATTCATTACTTATACAAAAATAGAGAAATATATCTCCTGGTGCAACACTTTATGTCCAGGGATGAAGATAGGTCTGCTTTTGCAGAAATGCCAGCTGGGAAATATTTAAAAGATGGGCTTTTTCCTCAGTAAGGAAGAGACCAAGACACAGAAAATTCCCCCAGGTGAAGGTACCAGGGAAAGACTGGTCCATAACAGGAAAACCAAGGCAATGGGTGCTGAGAGTCTGGCAGGAGAAGAGCATGGAGTCTCAGTCCTGGCCAGTTTGGTCTAGAGGGCTAAGGTGTATGTGGCTAATCTGGGCGTGTCAGCTATCACATCAGTGCAAGAGAGCCACAGTGGACCCCTCACAGTGTCCTCACCTTATAGGAACAAGACAGGACCTGGCACCAGGGGACTCTGAAGATATGTCATGGAGAGGAAGTCAACACTGAAAGACTGTGACAAAGATATGTACAAAGATGTTTTAGAATGTCTCTTAGGTTTTTGGAAGAAGAAGGCTATCCTAAGCAAATGGGAAACAGAACAGCTAAAAAGCTTTGGTGGGCAGAGAGGGAGCAAGGGAAAGATTTTATTCCCTGGTTTAGCTGTTATTTGGCACAGAGAACTCCCAGGAGAAGTTTCTCTAGGGGCCAGTGTCACAGCCAACCATATTTGTAGCCCTCAGCCGGACTGCAAGAACACTGTAGGAGTGTCCATACAAAGTCATCAAACTATTACTGGATGCAGTGTTAGGATTACACTTACTGAGGTGATCCATGGATACATGGATCCACCTTGGACATTCAATGCATGATTAGGAGAAAGTCATCTTTCTCCATATTTGCATGTTCTTAACTATGCTCAGAGGAGAGGGTCCTCAGCAATATAAATTAACATCACAGGTCAAATTATACTGAAGCTGTGAAATTCCTACCCTTCCCTCTTTTAAGTACGTGCTGTTTTTAACACTTGTGTTTTCCCAAAACAGGAGATTATTCAAAACCAGTTTTTTATTATTCACTTCAGCACCAAACTATAAGGTCTGAAATTAGTCAGACCAAACCCTGGGTCTGCCCTGAAGAAGAGCAGGAGGACTCTAAAGTGGGTTGTGTGTGAATCCTGTGGTGAATGTCGTGATAGCTGTGCCAGCCCTAAATATCCTGTTTTTAAGGTATCTTGTGGGCAACCACCACCTGTGTTTGACAGTGCTCTTGTACTGGATATTCCCAGGCACATGGGACCTCCTACAGACTGAAGGGCATTCTCTGGTTGTGGGGCTGGAGGCCTGGCAGCTCTTTGGTGGTGAAACCAGCCCTGAGAGAGTCCTGGGAGTGCCACTGAAAGGCATAGGGCATGTGCTGTGTGTGGGAGTGAGAGTGCTCACACACACATGCATGTACAGGCAGTATTGGTCCCTCCTGTGATAAAGTACAGCTTTGTGAAATTTTGAATTTCTGTTTTTCAGAACAGAACAAACTGGGGCAAAAAAAATATGAAAAATTGTTTCCTGGAATTATAAGAGTCATGTTCAGAAATGTTTTCATGTTCGGTTTAAGACATTTTTTTGGATCAAAGTGAAGCATTTTGACATTTCTGAGGTAGGAATGTTTTGTTTCAATTTGTTGAACTGACATGAAATGTTTCATTTCGAGTCTGCTTAACATTAAAATAGGCAGTGTCTTTCCTTGGGTTTGGGTCCCATTCTCTCCTCTGGGCTGTGCTCCCTGGGAGCTCTGCCTGACTCCCATAAAGCTTGGGCAAGGTCCACGTTGTTCTCAGTGAGTGCTCAGCCACAAGCCCCAAGCACAGGAAAAAAAAAAGAGAGGCTTTTTTCGGGAAAGTTCCTTTCCATGCTAAACTCAACTGAAATGAAAAAAATTTGTGGCAGTTGAAGCAAAGTGCTCAGTTCCAGTACACTGCGACAAAACATCATTTTTTGTCAGCAGCATCCCTGTCTTCCCATGGGCAGTTTTTGTGTTGCAAAAACTGGTTTTGGATTAAAAAAGATCTCCCAGTGAGTGCCTACTAGGTGTTGATGTGATCTACACCAACAATCTCTGGAGGGTCTGCAGGCTGGACCCTTGGTTGTAATGGAGGAGCTGCCCTTTGGTGCTGGTTGAGCAGATTTTCCAACAAGATGAAGACCCTACAGACCCCATTTGCCTGCTTGGGGCTGGCCAGGGCTGGGGCAGCCTCTGCCTCGGCTCACCAAGGGAGGTGAGGAGGCTGCAATAGGGACAGGGGTATCTTCTGGGAATTCAGCAGACTCTGCTCTTTTCTGCAGGTGGCTCTAAGGTCTTCCTGGGATTTCTGATGAAATTTATGTAAAAGTCAGTTCAGAAGCTGCTTTGGTTAATTCTCGGCAGCTCTTTGTGGGATGAAGCAGATCCTACTATTTACTGTGACGGATAATTGAACTCCTTGCCCTCCCCCTTTCCTGGGCAACAGCTTCAAAAGATCTCTGATTTTACTCACCAATCAAGCAATCTCATTTGCAAAACAACTGCAAGAGCCTTGCAAAAGCAGAAGGACAGCTCCTTTGTTAAATAGTGCCTTTTGGTGACACAAAGGAATCATAAAGGTGATGGAGCTGCAGACTGGACAGCCACGTTTCCTGGACTGTGCAGGCTGGCTTCCCTCCCCCTCCCAGCTGTAATTTCAGACCCTGAGTCTAAGGATTATGCAAGGCTCGAGCCCAGTGAGAACAAGGTGCACTGCAACTATTCTTAGCTTCAAAAATTATTCCTGGCTTTGCTTTGAAATCTGAACCAGGGTTAATTTCTCTCCCCCTTCCCCCCTTCTGTTTCCTCTCCTCTTTCATGTACCTATTTGCATAGACTGTCATCGTTAGAATTTCCATTAAAATTGAAAGCCTCCTTCCTGCATGTCACCTCTCACAGCCCCCTTCCGCTTGCCCTGCATGACTTTTGGAGGGCTGGGGAGCAAAGGTCCTGTGCTAGCATCGCCTCCCGAGCCCTGCCTTCCCCCTGCCCTCAGTCCTGCTCCTCCGTTGCTATAGGAACACCCATCAGCTTGGGAGTGCCACAGAAAAAGAACAGAGAGTTATCTTAATTATTTAATGATTGATTAATATATGTTTAGAGAGCACTTCAAAACAGTGCATAATTTTGTGAATTGTTTATTAACTGGGCAAGTGGTATAATTTGCTGAACATCCTCTACTCTCATTATTTCAATGGAGGGAAAAGGTGGTAGGCAGCTTGCAGGTTTTGTAATAGTTATATTACTAAGAGTACTAGTAGTTCTGCTTCAGGGAAATAATTTAAATTAAGAGCCTTCTCCTCATGTTTTCATAGGCAGGGCTGTTCTCAACACCTGCCACTAAGGTTACTCAAACACCTCCATTATAAAGAGCTATGTTCAGCTGTTCTTTGGCAAGTTTCACCCACCTGGAAAGAAGGATTGAGCTTACTTATCCTAAAGGCTGAATAAAAAGAGGAGGCAGAGAGTGCTTCCAGCTGGTGCTGAAACATGGCTGGCTAGTACAGGAGCCTCAGCTGCACTACTCTACCGAGTGATGCTGTTTTTGCCAGAAGTCCCCTGAGGGCTTTTGACAAAATTTGTGTGCTCTCTGCCTGTAGCATGAGGTTGAAAGGACTGTGTAAGCAGGCTCTGTCAGCTGATGAGGAGGGATGGGATGAGGAGCATGGTGCTGGTGTTGTGGTGTGCTGCTGTGTTCCCACATCCAGGTGGAGATGCCAGCTAGACTGATCTCTGTCGTGCTGGTTGCAAATCCTGAACTCTACTCAGCCTGACCCAGGTACCCTGCTGAAGCCAGCCTGCCTCTGCTCTCTCCAGCCCCCAGGGTCTGCTTTGGGTCTGACTTTCTCTGATGCCTGACTGCTCTCTGCTTCCTTCCTCTCATGTTAACAAGCTGCGACTCTTGCACAGAGGTAAATGTAGACTGGCCACCTGATGGGCTCGGTGTCACAAAGCAGGGGAGAGTCTGGGACATGCAACACACCCTGTCATGCCTGCTTGAGAACTAAGACCTGCAGTCAGCATGGTTTTGGTATGAGCTGTCATGCACCTTGGAGACCTGTAGGGCTGGTGCACCCTCGGTGTCAGGCCTGGTGGCTCTTGTGGGTGAGGCAGGATAATGTGATAGAATACAGGCAGATGATGAAAGCTGGTGCTCCTTGCCTGACTCAGCCAAGCACCTTTCCTGAATAAGGCCTGCCAGACCATGGCTACTGTGGTGGAGGATGATTGGGAAGGTAATTATTCTAGTTGGTGCTCTTGGAGGGGCTGTTTTGCCCAGGTGCTTGGTATGAAGCTCTGAAGACCTGTGATGCCATGGGATAGGTATTGATCAGGTGTGTGATGTGTACAGCTCCCTAGTTTTTAAGAGGAAGTACAGAATGAGTAAGGAGACTTGTTTAATGAAGCAAATTTGTCCTGGATTCACATTGGTATTTAGGCAGTTTCAAAATCTTGTTAATTTTAAGGACTCTTGGACTTCTCAGCCCCTGTAAATCCATCTTCTGAAGAGCAATCATCCCATATAGGTGTCTTCACATGGGGCAGCCCCCTTCAGGTTTTTTTATGGAGTTTAATTATGGATTGTTGCAGAAAAGTCTCTGCTTCACCTGAAGAAAGCAGTAGCAGTATTAGGTTGCTATTCTGTAGTAGTTCAGCACTAGAGGGGGATGTAGCACATGCTTTACATCCAGCAGGTTTCATATGTGCATGCAACAATATTTTACAGTGGTGTTTACGAGGAGGCTGTTTCATTAATTGCCAACATAAAGATTTTTGTCTTGCAGGGGCAATTTTCTTGCATAGGATAAAAATCAGAGAGGCTGCTATTTGCCAAGTCTTAAAAGACTGTACTTGTAGTCAATTAATTTTGTTTCATGTGTGTCTTGGGTATTGGGCCTCAGAACTTCAGGCAAATTTGGTTTTTTTCTTCTTTTTTTTGGTGTATGGCTGACATGAGCAAACAGAGGCTACTCTTTAGTTTGGCTGTAGCTCTAATCCTGGCTGGCAGGGTCTGTGCTCTGCCCTTCTTACCGAGGGGACATTTCTTGTGCTATGTTGTGAGACTGCAGTCTATTGTGGTAGAACTGCAAGTAGCTGAACAAAGATGTAAAGCCAAAGCCACCCAGCTCCACTTGCTTGGAAAGTTGCATGTTTCTGTTTTCAGCAAAAATGGCTCTTCAACTTTGAAGAGGTCCCAGTAATAAAAACCAGTTGTCCACTTCACGCATGAGCAAAATACTTGGCAAAAAAAAGCTGCTGCTTTGAGGTTTTGCAGAAGCTGGTCAAATTCTTGTCCTCTTGTTTTCCTTCGCATTTCCAGTGAGCAATTCTTATTCCATGTTTTACGCAACAGTGCGGGAGCATGCCAGTGTGAGGAGGTGACTTGCTAGCCTGTTAGCCAGGGAATTTCTCTGTGCGCCTTTGGATATGATACTCTGCGAGAAGTAGGCTCTTTGTAAGGAGTAGCCAGGCTGGTGTATGCCACGTAGATGCAGAAATGTGGCTGTAGTAGAAGGCGAGAATGTCAATTGCTGAAGAAAATCCTATATTCGGGACAGTGGCTAAAGACTCTCTCAGATCCAAATTTTGGCAGTTTGCTCTATGGGAGATCATCATGTGTGCCCCCATGCCCTCTTCTCCTTTCTCCTGCTTGTATCCTGGAATTGCATGCGGCTGTGGTTCCCACCTCGGGCTGAGAGAAATGTCGGCTAGCCAGAAAAGATGTCCCCATTCACATTTCCACACAGAAACTTTTCTTTCCCTACTTTTAGTGTCTGTAATTACTTCTTCACTCTAGTGCCAGCAATCTTCCATCAGGCATCGTTATTAATGGAGAGAAAAGAGAAGGGAAGGGAGGGAGAGAAAGAGAGAGAGTGCCACAAAACTTAATTTAATCGCAGCACCCCATGCTCAATTTAACAGACACAACAGCTCAGAATGGGGTCCCTGTGCAACGGGAGGGCAGGCAGTGGAGCGTCCCTGGAAAGAATTAATTGTGGATGACAATGTGTAAACAGTGCAGATGAATAGGGCATGCAGGTGTGAGGCACCGGGGCCATCCCAGGGACTTTTTCACACGAATTTCAGCTCCTTCACTGCTGACCTGCTCCCGAAAACGTGATTAGTGTCGGCGTTGGGAAACCATTCAGGGTGTCAGGATTTGGCACATATTAACTAGCCCTGGGGAAGAGGGGAGGGAGCACATGGGGGCTATGAAAGGAGGAAGTCTGGAGGACAAGGGGATTGTTAAAGGGCCAGAAAATCCTCACTGCTCTGAGGTACTCTTGCTGCTTGGAGGAAAATGGGAGCTGAAACAGAATCGAGCTCCAAGGCACTCTAGCCCTTACTGAGCTATGTGGAAAACAAAAATGTTGTGGAATACTTTTCTTTGAGTGTCCATCATAAATATTAGCAATGTTTGTATTAATTACTTTTCTTGGCTGTGGCTTTCCCAGTTCTAGACACATCAGCATGAGAGACAAACAGTCAAAACAAGCAGGAAAGTTAATGACATAACAGTGCTGAGAACAAGAAATATCTCTTGAGTATCATATGAAGGTTGTTCAGAAGGCAAAAATGCTGCTTCATAATTATGTACTCTATATGTACAATGATACAGACAGGAGGTTGTACAATGGGCTCAATTTACCAAGCTTGAGGTCAGATGCCCTTAAATTATGTTCCTCATGCCAGTCTGGCTTTCTGCATCTAAGCAGGGGAGAAACATGCAGAGAGTAGACAAGGTTACTGGTATCTTTTCCCACTCGTAAGAATGATGCAAGGGGAAGGTTTGAACTTGATGAGGACTACCATAAATACCAGCGCCTCCGGCTGGATTCTATTATGTTCTTTTTTCCTTGCTGGAAAACCTTTCCCTGCCTGTCTTGCAACTTGGGCAGCATGGCAGGAGTGCTGTGTAGGTGCCTGCTGAGATTCACAGCTTTGTGCTCCCTAGACCACTGCAGGCCAAAGACTTGGGTCTCAAAATTTGTAATATAACAAAAATAAGAGTTACTCTAACTGCAAATATACTTGTGGATGAGAAGATGAGGTTGGATTCTTGCTGGCCTGGTGATGAAAAAAGGGGCATAGCCACTGGTGCTGGTTTGGCAGTGCAGACATCTGTGTGGGCAGCAAAGTGGATCAGCCCTTCCTAGGCTGTTTTGGCTTGGAGAGATGGAATAGGTGGTGAGGGGGGGACATGAAATATCATCCTAGAAACCATGAAGGCAAGTGTAGGAATCCCACCTCAAATTCAGAATTGCACTTAGTCGCTGTAGGAAAATTACCAGCTTATTCTGCTTAGTAACTTACAATTATATGACAGACTAGCTCAGCATTCTTTTGAGAAAAGGCTGGTGGTGGCTATTGCTGCCTCCAAGGCCTATCGTGAGGCTGAGGGAAAACAACTTCTGTGCATGGGCAGTGGAAATTATGCCTTTAGTCCTGACTGTGGCAACTGGAGATGATTTCTCTGATAAATCTCTGGAAAACAGCAATGGCTATGTGGGAAAGGTACTCCTTAAGCATTAAAGTAACCTGGCAATGCTTGTATGCTCAGTTAAATTGTTGGCAGAAGGGCAAAACTTGATTGCCTTTAAGCCCAGTGGTATCTAGATTCATAAGAAATAATGACACGTTGTTTTCGTTAATACACAGTACAAGCCTACAGAAAGGCTATGTTGAGTTGTGTTAGTTCAGGCGTGGAGGAGATGGGGCTAAGGGAAGGTCAGTAATTTGCAAGCAGTGAAAGTGGGACAGCTGAAGAGAGTGAGGATGTGTGTCCCCAGTCAGTCAGTTGTGTTAAACTTAAGTCTGTAGCTCTAGCTTCAAATTTTACACAATCCTCACACCAAGTGTCTAACACAGTGCTGCATGTGAAATATGCTTCTGTGGTAACAGATTTGCCCTTTCTTGTAAGGATGTCCAATTAGTGCAGATGTTCTCAGGCTTCATGAGAAATCAGAGCAAGGAGGGAAGTTTAGAAGTCGTCCAGGGATATACCCCTTCTCAAGGCAGTTCTCTTGTTGTCTGTGGTACCAAACATGGGGTCTGGGCCCAGCCAGAGTGATAATGAAGGAGCTGGGCTCCTAGGAAATGTGATCTTTGCAAAGGTGCTGGTTGAGTTGTGGTGAGGTTGAGAGGATCTGCTACCCTTCCAGCTGCAGAAACTCTTGAATACAAGCTTGTTGTGACTGTGAGTTGAGTGATGGATTTACCCACAAAAATTTGAACTGTTTACATTAGAATTCCTGATGCTATTCCCAAGTTATGGTGCAGTTCATGTTACTCTTCTTCTTAGTGCTTTTTAGTCACATCAGATGCCCTTTTTCAGGCCTATCAGCTTATTGATCAAGCCTAGAGCCCCAAGCATCCTGAGCCATTCCACTGATTTACCAGGGGAAGAGCTCTGATCTAAAAGCAGATATAGCTGAAAATCAACTTGGTTGCCTGACTTTTTAATTTGAGAATGTAACTTGAAGTGACAAAAGGAGAAATGTAACCCTTCTCCCAAATCAAGGCAACACTATTGAAAAATCCCACTAACCATGGGGAAAAATCTTTGAGGCGGGAAAAGGGATGTTGCTTAAAATTAAGTAGTCAGCTGGATAAATAGTTCAAGGTGTGTAGAATTCTTAATGGTGGCTCATGTGCCCAGCTTTGCTAAAGGTCCCCAGCTTTCTCTTGCATTCTCACAAACACTTCTGCAGTTGATATTAGTTATCATCTCTGATGAATTTGATGATATACCGAGTCCAGCTTCCCACATGTTTCTGTGCTGTGAGAGAGCATTCAGCAAAAAAATGTGGCTGCTTTCAGCCCCCTGCCAGTCCCTTGGCAACACTGGAGTTTTCCAAAGTGCTCTTAGATACAGAATCTAAGCAACTAATTTTCCTTGTAGGGAGGCTGGAGCAAAAGGTGCCTTCAGAAGAGGTTACAGCAGGGGACAAGGGATCGGGAGCTCTAAAGTCTGCAGTCTGAGATGGAGCAGTCTGCCCTAGGAGAGAAGCTCTGGGTGCATAGGGCTACTGGCACGAGGCTAGGACACCCTGGAGCTGCCAGGGGAAGGAGACCTGGGAACATCAAGAAAAGGCTGTGAGGGTGAATTCACTGCCCAGTATTCAGGCCAGTGAGAGATATCTCACAGCTTAGTCTCTGTGGGGTCATTCATCACTTTTTCTTAGCTGGTCTGCTTGCAAGTAGTGCTGGTCTGGCTGCAGCACAGAAATGCAGCAGTATGGTAACACTGATACAGAGAAATTATGAAAGGCACAGCCTCTGCTGGTTTATGGGTGATCTGAGGTATAATTAAATGTTGTAGAGCTTAAAGACAAGGTATATTTCTCTCAAGTTGGAGATGGGCTGACTAATTTCAGTAAAATAAGTATGTATCAAACCTTCAGGCAATGCTCAGATGAAGTACATTCTGAGTAATTTGCTTTTTTCTGACAAGTTCTTTAAGTCTGCATTTATAGCTTCTGCTGGAATTACTTGCAGAACTTCTAAACAGGCATCACTTCACAGACAGGCTTGTTGCATATCTTCTGTTTCCTGATCATTGCCTACACTAAGGCAGAGGACATGCAGTACTGATCTCTCAGTGCAAATGATTTTCCTGGAAAATATTATTCTTGGGTGTAGACCATGAGTTTGAAGGTAAACAGGGCACCTTCTTTAGTTCCAGTAGTTTATCTGTGTTAATCCTAGCTGTTACACGGTGGTGGATGGTTGCTAACACCATCCACTCTGGAAGAGGCACCAAACTGGTTATGCTGGGGTGCTCAATCTGTCTGTCCGGCTAGCGACAGATAACCCCCTGTACTGCCAGACCCTGTCCTCTGGCTGTGGTGTAAGCAGGTCTGACTCAGGTGGCATGCTCAGAAACACAGGGTTCGGTTCATTGCTGACTCCAGCTGCAGTGGTCAAGCATAGGGCTGCTTGACAAATGCTCCTATTTGTTATCCATTTCTGTGTTCCTTTAACTCTTTCTTTAACACCGTGTATCTCCATTTCTGTTCCCCAATCGAGAGAGACAACCCGTACCTAACTAGTTTTCGCTCATAGCCCTGGTTTTGCCATTTATCCCTTTCTGAGCTTGCTATTTCTGATACTGCTAACCAGGTTATCTCAGGCTTACGTGCTGTTACAGGTCACCAGGCATGCTGGCCTTGCAAGGCCCCATTTCCCAGAATGTCTCCATTGCTCCACTCCAGCTATCTTGTGGTTCGGCTGTTGCTTACACACGTTCCCCATAACCACATGAGGGATCCAGCCAGCCCTCACAGCACCACCTGTACCTTTTGCCAGCTTCTCACAATATTCCCTCTCACACTCAGCTTTCAACGTAACATCCACTTTCTTGCCTGTTAGCTTCCATATTCTTTCCAGGTAGCTCCGCCTCAGGCCATGGCCCAGCTGGCAGATTGGTGCCTATGGTGTTAGCCCCATCCTCCCACCTGTGGAGTTATTTGCTTGTAAATTATCCATATGAAGACTATTAATATATTTATTGGATGACATAAATCAACTTGTTACTGAAAAGTCTTGCCTTCTTGAGGATATATGACAAGAAAGCCAACGCAGAGGTCCTGTCTGAGCAGTTGTATGTTCTGCTTTCCAGCTAATGCCAAAAGCAAAAGCCAGGACTGTTTAATATCAAAGCGGACTCAAAGGAGGTGGTCGTGAAATGTTTGTGGATGTCCTTGCGTGTTCCTTGGCAAGTCTGTGGTATCACCTCTAGTACCCTGAGGGTGGTGAAACGATTCAGCTTGGTTGTTTCTTTCACACCTTCAAGAATGTGTGAGGTGTCATTTTGGATCTGCTAAGCGATGCTGGATGCCTGCCCAAACAAAATTGCTGGCCATGGGAACAGTTGAAGTCCTTATGAGAGAGGCCTGGGGAAGAGGGTGCGAAGGCAGCCAACGGCAAAAGCACCCATGAGGTGCTTGCCTGTGTCTCTGCCCTTCCCTCAGCACTCCAATTTTGCACCTCTGCTGAGCCCCAGTGGAACCAGTTCCTCCTGCCCAGCCAAGGGCAGGGAGAAGTGTTCTCCATTCAGGGGTGCTGGGTGAGGTGGAGCACCTGCAGGCACACTGCTTGCTCCCGAGAGAGACAACTGCTGCAGCTCTGCTCTCACGCTCCTGCCATCCACCTGCTCACCTCCAGCTCCCGCTGGCAGCTGCAGACTCTGCTGGGCACTGGAGGTTGTTTATGCCCTGGAGATTGGCACACCTAGGGAAAGATCCTTTGTGAGACAGACTCTCGTGCATCCTGGACATGAGAACCACAAAATTTGTAATAAGGTAGAGAACTTGTTATGAGGCCACAAATAGGCAGGTAACCAACACCTGAGGGGAACAGGTCTACCTTAGTTTTCTGCCTTGAAAACTAAGTGAGATTATCCTATCTCTGAGTGCCCATTAGATTTGCATCCATCCGTAGGCTTCAAATGGATTGCAGCAGGATCACTGCTTAAATTTTCACATTGCAGACTAAATTCCTACTGGATTAAGCCTATTAGAGAATATGAGCTCTTCATGCACAATCTGCTTGACCTCTGTTTGCATGGCAAGATTTTTGCCTGTAATTATTTCCCAAATATATTGGACTACTGTGTATATCCTAGGTAATAGTAGCATAATTTATATTGTCTACTTTAAAAAGCCAGCAAAATTAGATTTTTTTTACAGAAGGTAATGTTTAGAGTGAGATGCTGAAAGATCTGAAAATATCTTGTAATAGAAATACACAGAAAGCTCTTTTTAACCACACCAAAGAATCTCATTCTCTCCATATTTTGAGTACCTTTGTCTTTCTTTGCATACATAAATGGTGAAGAATTTGGCTAGCTCCCAGCCAAGACTGCACACCCAGGATTCCACCCAGCTTCTCCACTCCAGTCATGCACACAGTTTTACCTGTTTTGCCAATGAAGGAACTGGTGGGCTGTGCAGCCTTGGCTGGTGCCAATGCTCAGCCTCAAAAATTTGAGTGGTTAGGTGTTGGTGGCCACACTCTGGGATGGCTGCAGAAAGTTTGGCTGAAAATGTTTTCTGAAAAACGTATGAGGATCAGTCCTCTGACAGCATATACATTTCTGCTCTACCAACTAAACTTACCAAAGAATCAACCTTTTCTTTGATGCACGGTGCCTGGCAAGGTATCTCTATCTTTGGGTCACATTCAGGAGACATTGTTACTGCAGGCAATGAGAAAGGACATTTTACAGCAGGCCTGATGGCTTGCATAGGTATTCAAGGCCAGACCAGAGATCAGTGCCAGTATCTGGCACTGGTACTGCCTGACCTGAGACAGTCTCATGAGTGCCCCTAGCAGTGATGTCCTGGCTGGGCTCTTTAGAGTCCAGAAGGGACGTCTAGGCTGATTCAGGTATCAGAGGGTCAACCCACCATTAGTAGAAATGGATATAAGTGGGGAATGGATGTCTGAGGGAGGGCAGCTGGCACATGAACAAACTCTTTCTGTACCTTAAAGGTGAAGAGAAGCCTAAGATTCTAATATAAGACCTAACCAAAAGCTTTTTTTGGTAAATGAAGACTATACAGATATAATACTCTTTGTTGTAGGGCTGAGGCAAAAATAGCGTATGCTTTGGAGAGGACATGCACAGTTCAGAAGCAATGGAGGCTCTTCACAAGAGTGGGGCAGGTCCTGTGCTGCCAGTGAGTCCCTGCACCCACATGGGTATTGTCACTATCACCTTTGTGCCTCTTCCCCAACAAGTAAGTTTGTGGAAGAGAAATGTCTTTGGCTCTGCTGGAATGACACAGGTGTGTATCCCTCCTGCAGCCAGGGAGCATTTCTGAAGAGCTTCACGGTTTGTGTGAATCAGGAAGAGACTCTGTCATGAACACATTCCAAGAGATCTACAAGTTCTGAGGAGACCGTAGGTATGCCCTCCAAGAGGTCTATTCTTTAAATCAAGTGGCACATTGTGTGAGGACTCTTGTTTTCTAAGGAGCAGTCTTTGGCAGAGGTGCCATATGCATGGGGCTCTGGCATCCAGCTGCCATGCATACAGGTGTGAAGCAGGTGTGTGTATTTGGGAGGCACTTCTACACACACACAGGAGGGTGCCTGTACACAAATGTGTATGTCTGTCTCTTATGTGGCTGTGTTCCTTTGAACTGATCCAGTATCACACTGAAGGGAATGGGAGGTGGGTAAAGCCTACAAGCCTACTCATGGGAGTACCAATTTGCATCAACATGTCCTTGCTTTGAAGCAGACTACTGTTCTCAGCAGACTGCAGCCTTTCTCCCTTCTCCATTTGTATTTTTCGCTTTGCCTCTCTGAGGTGTTCCTTGTGATACAAGAAATGTATCTTTGTCAGTGCTCTATGTAGTCTTAACACCTGAGGAAGAAACGGTGGCCATTGGAGACTGATAGTGCTCAGCACACTCTTGGCAAGTCTTCTTGATCAGCCCCATAAGCTGTGTTCTCTTCTGCTCTCCACTTTATCCCCAGTGTGTATTACACTTGCCCCAGCTTTGCAGAGATAATTTGCACTCTCCTAGTTCATTAGCTGCTACCCCCTCCTGTCCATGGGCAAAAAAAAGCCCTTACTGTTCAAAAGAACACATGCAGCAATCATTAATGCTGACCCTAATTGTGCCAATTCAAACCACTCAATAGCTCTAATTAAAACCTCTCTTGTGCAGGGCACTGAACAGTAACAAAACTGTCACCCTGAACAATCAAATCATGGAGCTAAGAAATTTTTTCCCCCTGTTGTTCAAATGTTGTTGCTGCTGTCGGAAGGGTCATCTGAAGGGATTAAGTATGGGGCTTTTGTAGCCTACAAAGTTGGTGGGAGTAGGCGGGGGAATATCTAAAGCCAACCAATATCTTTTGGTCACAGTTTGAAATCAGAAGACGCCAACTTTTTTCCAGGTCTCCTTTCATCCACTTTACCCACCCCCATACAGCAAGCAACACCTGCAAAGTAGACAGGCTGTTGGTTATGAGACACATGGACACCACAAGTCAACTTAAACATCTGCAAAGGAGGGGGTGAGGGGGAAACCCAGGCGTTCCTATCCCTACAACCTTGTTTCTCAGGGTCCCTGACTACACTTTCCTGTGTGCCATAAATAACTCTGCAATTACATTAATTGGTTGCATATTTGTTGACACAGGGGTGGACAAGGGTAGGTTATGGTGGGAGGATTTTTTGCTTTCAGTGCAATTTTATACTACTTTCTTCAGATGTGCTTTAATCCCCATTTTCCCTCCCCCCATTATTTAGAGTTCTCATGTCTTTCAGAATAACTTTATAAGCCTGTGGGTGGGAGGGGGGAGCAGGAAAAAAAGAGCGTTAAAATTAATTTGATGGCACCCATGCACACACATCTGTTTAGCTGTGTTTCCCTAGCAAAGTCTATCAATCAAAAGGAAAAGGTTGATATGTATCACAGTGGGATATTTCAAAAAGCTGGATGCAAGCAATTGTGTGCTGGAAGGTTTTATTCTGCACTGAGTTTCTAACAGGAATCAAAATATCAAAATGGTGTGCATGTATACCTATATTTTATTTTACATTTCCCATTTTTTAAAGAAGGTGGTGAAATTAATAGAGCAATAGAGTTAACTACCTAAATTCTAGTCTTGGTATCTTTTGTTCTGTTTATTGTTGTGCGTGTTCTGAAGCCCAAACCTGGAATCACACCTAAGAGCCTGACAATGTTGCAAGCACTTTTGTATCTGTGTTTCTATTTTAGATCATTACAGGAACACAATGCTAGCTACCCTATGTGATTCTGGGTTCAAACGACCACCTCAGAGTACTTGGTATGGGGTACTTCACTGAGTCTTTCCTTCCAGTGCCTCCTTGACTTGCTTTCCTTTACTAGTATAATCAGAATTGCAGCGAGAAAGTTCACGGCACGTTGTGTTTCATCTTTCCTCCTTTCTTCTCTTCTTAGCTGCTGTCCCAGCTGGGAAGTAGGGAGTAGGATGACACCATAGAGCGCTGGCAGTCTGCCTCTTCAAACACGCTGAGCACTTTCTGTTAGAAACCACCTTCGTTGTTTCTTGTTCTGGCTGCTGG
The DNA here is from genome assembly GCA_013400315.1 of Bombycilla garrulus. NCBI lineage: Eukaryota > Metazoa > Chordata > Aves > Passeriformes > Bombycillidae > Bombycilla > Bombycilla garrulus. The sequence continues at coordinate 1,746,062 of VXBU01014574.1, forward strand.
GCTGTGCCGTGTGCTGTTCCAACATTGCCTTGTCTCAGCAGTGAAGCCGTTTCATTTAGTGATGGATAAAATAGCCCATACTTAGTGTACAGCTTGACTCAGCCTTTAAGTATTCAGCATTGGTTAGTGACGAAGCACAAAATCTTGATTTATAATGACACGTTCTTTAGGTATAGAAGCAACAAAACAAAACCTAAGAATGGTTTTAAAACATCTTGAGGTGAACAGCCTCTTCTTGTGCAAAATTCTTTGCAAACTTGGACATATGAGCAGATAGGTTCAGGATATGGTCTATTTTCACCAGTTTGCCTCAGACCCTGTGAGTACTAGTCTGGTGTCAGCAAGAGGACCACATTCTTTCCTAAAAATGGGTGTGTGGCACTTTGATGTGTGATGGTGCTGACCCACTTTTGCCTTTGTGCCACCATTGAGTGGTAATGCAACACCCTATAGTTTTCAACAGCAATGTACTCCTACAATGAGATGAAGAGAAATAGGTGACACTACTATATGGCATTAAAATAAGTGCATTTCAGAGCAAGGTCCCTTCATCAGCAGCACTGGAGAGAAGAAACCAGAGCTCTTTGACAGTTTTGTTGTCTGTTGGGGGCAACGTGACATAGTAAAACACGTCTTATACCTCTTTACACATTTCAAGAAGGGGAAACAAGGCACAGAGAGGGGTTTTTGACCAGCTCCAGGTGCTTTCAGCCAAGCTGAGAGCAAACTCTGGGACCCTAGTATTTCATCTAGCTTCTGGAAAGCAGCAGCTCTTTTTCTGAGCTAATTCTTGCCTGTCTTCTGTGTGTCAGTTATCTGTTGAGCTGAGGGTAGGGGATTTCTGCAAAATTTACTCCAGTGTAGATTCCCACCGCTTTCTGTATGGATCTCCCACGGTCCTGTCTGCCCTTCCATCTCATTCCTTGCCCCCATTTTCTAGGCAGCAATGCTGGAGTCTATCCTCTTGACTAAGCTGTTGCACTTTAATTTTCAACAGGCCCCTATTGCTCTTGCACCTTGTGTGTGGTCTTTGAACGTTATGTGGCTCTGCAGCTGGGAATAGTGAGTGGGTGGGCAATTTAAAACAGAAAAGACTCTGTATCAGCACAGGGCTGAGGTTTGAACTCTGCTCAGCTTTGGATACGTGTAGCTGGTTCTCAGGGCTGTGATTTAAGTGCCGTTTCGCTGGTGTCAGTGTAAAACTTAAATCAGTGCTAAGAAACTGGTAGGGAAGAAAAAACAAACTTTGCCTGTCCGATAACGAGTGTTACTCTTGGCCCTGATGAAAAATTGCAGGATCAAGGCATCTTAGAATGTATTCTGCTGTTTTGTCACCATTTTGCCTCCACAACTAAGAAGACAAAGAGTGTCTCATTTGATGTCAGGGTTTCTTTGCTGGAGTATGTTTCCAAGCTGTTTCATGACATTTAGAACACAAATCTGATTCTGAGTTTCCCGAAGATATGGACTCTAAAGGAGAGAGGCATATGAGGAGAGTGCCAACCCGTGAGACAAAATATTTTATTGCATTCATCTGAGCATTTCTGTGAGGTGAGGTAAATGTGCTCAAGCAACAAAATACAGTCCAAATATCATAGCTCGTTGAGCTCACAGGGCCTGGTCGTCAGTTGCTTCCTTCTCCTTTTTGTTTTTGTCTATGCAACAGGGAGGGGGGAGGTCAGGCAAGAGACACTGCCTTCCATGAGCCCTGGCCTGATTCCCACACACACTCTTCTTTTGCACTTTTGATGGTAAGCCCACTCTGCATGGGTAGAGAGTTCTCACATATGGGGGATTCACCAGTTGCTCTCCTTTGCATTTGCAGCCCAGAGTACCAAGTCCTCAAAATTTCAGTGCAGAGGTAGTTTTTTTCCCCACCCACTTTCCATCTATCCCACCCAGGTAGACAGGATGAGCAGAAAGAATCCTTGCCCTTGATAAGATTGATAAATGAGGTTGGAACAGATCTCCTCTTTTCTGGAGTCCATATGGAGTCCAACCCAACTTCAAACTCATAGCTGACAAAATAAAAAAAAAAATTGGCAAGTCCCTAAGTTCCTTTAAAGATTCTAAATGTTAAAGATACGGTCGATTGGCATTCTGTTTAGAGCCTGGAGTGATATTATATTTGCTTTACAAAATTCAAAGGAGTGCACAATTAACATTAGAAATCTATTAGATAGATATTTGGAAGAGTCATTCAATTTTCCACTGCCACGTATGTACCCACCATTCACCGCCACTGCAGTGGGCCTCATATTGATTTTTAGCATTATATCCTATAATTTGCAAAACATAATTAAGAGTAAAAAGGCCAAAAAAGAAAAAGAGAATATCCTTGTTTTGAAAGAGCTGGCAGATTACAGGCTAACATCAGTTATGTCATTCTAGTGGTTCCACCCTTAAAAATAGGTATGTGCCGAAGTACCATGAAAAAACATCCTGAAGATCAAATGAGCATTACTGCCTCTTTACTACATCTTGCACTTTACTGCATTCCTTTCTTTTTGGTTTAATTTTGTTCTGTTTTCATAATAATACTGGTGTATGGCCAACAGCCTTTCCCCAAGATGGAATAATATAGGTGCATGAAGGTATGACTGGGTATTAGGATCAGATGGATGGGCACTAGTGAGAGATGAGGGTCTGGCAGTGGTGGGAACTAATCAGGACTACAAGAAACTCTTTGGGGAACCAAAGTAGTGTAGCCAGGACCAACACAATTTAGTATACTTTACAGAGAAAAAGTCTGAACAGAATTTCTGTATGAAGTATAATGAATGAAGTGGCAGACTCTAAATGGATTTCATGGGAAAAGGCTTGAAATCCTGCAACGTTTCTGACAAAGCTTTTTGTTCAAGTATAAGTGAATATTCTGTAAAGAGCTTCCAAGATGGAAAGCCCAATAGGACACTTATTATTTTTACTAATAGGGTTTCTGTTTCATTCAAGCATATATATAAATACATATAATAAGCTTCCATAAAAAGCTGATACTCTCTTTTTTTTGACATATTTCAGCAAATACAACCCCAAACATGCTGAACACCCCAAAGCAATATGTCTGTGCTTCTTAACAAGTGTGAATTCTTTACAGTTAGAAGCAACTTACTGTTAATCCATCAGGGGAGGAGGTTGTTTGCCATACACCAGTATCATTATGAAAACAAAAAAAGGAATGCTATAAAGTGCAAGATGTAGTAAAAAGCTGTGTTGACAGTGGGATGACATTAAAATTGCTCTGTAAAATTGACTGTAAAATTGCTCTATGCTGTAATTTGAATCTTTTTGAACCCAATGATGTCTGATTTCCACCCTCATAATCAATGAATCAAACTTACTCCTCCCCCCACTCCTCTTACTCTTCCTATGTCTGGGAAGCTGGGGAAATTGTATTCCACCTCATTTTGGGGTGACTGAACAGACACTGTCTTCCTGTGGTTGCTATTCTTAACTTCATAGGGTCATGAATGTGCTCAGCTGTGGCTTTTCAGTCTTTACTCTGGACTGCCCCAAACTTTCCTCCAGATTTGCAGAAGTCAGCATAGTAGAAAAGGTTCTTCTGCTACTGCAGGTTCTCAGCAATTAAGACCTAGAAGCAATGGATAATTCTCTGATTAAAATGACACAAATGATTCAATGGGCACAAAGTTAAAAAAAAAAAAAACTTCTGCATTGTTACAATCCACGAAAACAAATCTTACCGCAAATTTCTCATGTTCTTCTTTACCTCTTTTTAAAATTGTGACAAGTAACATCTAAACCTTTTGCAGGAGTGATTGTACCATCTTGTAACTTAAAAAAGAACCTTTAACAGTAAATTGGTCCCTAAAAGCAATTACATTATATTTGGAGGCAGCAGATTTTTCTCTATTGAAAGTTGAATAATCATTTCTACTAAACATGTGCAAGAGGGGATTTGTGCCCTGATGAAAGCAGTGGCAGATAAATCCCATGATGGTTCTGAGTGCCAATACTGTTTAAAAGAGGACAGAGATCTTCTGAAACTTGTTTGAGGACAAGACAAGTAGAAGCAGAGGCAAATAATCAAAGCAATCAAACCATTCTCCCCAAACAGTTGTCAAGACCACCAATATACACGTCCTGTGCCATGAGTTTGTGGTGATGCATGTGATATGCAAGCACCATAGCAACAAGATATTAATCATCAACACAGATGGGCACAGGCTGGGGTAAGTCTGCAGAGATGCAGGTCGTAGGCTGTATCTCATGTATACAACAAGCCCCAGCAGTACCAGTTCCAGTGCTACCTTACCAGCATTGCATAGCTGAATTCATTATGGCTCAGCTAACATCTTCCTCTGAAGGATCCATGTGCTGGGCCTGGTGTACAAATGCCTGGACATGAAGAACAACTTCTCTTCCAGCTCTGTGTCCCTCTCTTTGTGGTTTTCAGTTACAGACTCCGGGCAAGTTCTTTGCTAGTGAGACATCACTGATTGAAGTGGCACTGTGCCAGCAGTATTTGGCACTCTGAGAAGCGGCAGGGTTTTTCAGAAGAGTTCAAGTGAGAAGATTAGGTGCCCAGTTTCTCTTATGTTTGGTCAATAGCCTCTCAGCTCAACACCTGTGTGATGCCACTGAAGCCCAGTGCAGGCTCTTCCTGCTTGCCAGCCACCTGAGAGAAACACAGACAATTTAATGGCCCAGAGCTTTCTGTTTCTGGAGTTTATTCTATTTACCTAGATTTTTCTTTGATGATGACAAACCAGTAAAGTGCACCTATACCAACTAGAGTATCAGACCCAGTGTGCCAAACAGGCACACATTTCTAACGGTGACAGTGTCTACTGGAAAGGACCCATGTATTTTCTCTCTTAATGGTGTCATTAAGCAGAGCTTGGATGTCCCTCCAGCCTCCTGAATGGTGATTTGCTGAGATTTTGGGGCTCAGAACAGCTCAGTAAAATATAGTGGTCATACATAGGCCAGGCTATGAAGTCTTTTCCACACTAATGCAATTACTATTCACAAGGGAAATATTTCTCCCTACAGAGAAATACCTGGCCATGGCTGGGAGTATGTGTGGCAAGGTTATGAACAGCTTTGACCATGAAGGGGTCAAAGGTTTCTGTTACTGGAAATTTCTGACCCTCTCTGGAACTTCTACTTGGTATTAAGATGCTGCTGGTGTCAGAGCTTCACAGGCATTGGTGGGTAGGTTTCTGGTGTAGCTGGTATTCTCTATTAGCGATTAAGAAAACAATTACTTTTTCATGCTGGTGACAAACATTTATCTAGCATAGAGATCCTGATATCCTAGTGTTTGTGTGTGAAAAATACACCAAAGAAAGGCATTCATGTTTAAAGTACAAGTGATAAAGAACATATGAAGGCAAAACACGAAATAGTCAGATGCAAAAATCCCCCTATGAAATTGGAGAGGAGGATGTAGGCAAGCGTAATATTGTTATCTGGACTGGAATTTAATCAAGACTTAAGTATGAGGTGATGTGGTACTTCAGTGGTGGTATCACTGCCTCAACAAAACTGTACTAGATTCTGCCTGTCTTTTCACAGATTCAGGTGTGCACTGGTATAACTTGCCCAACCTCAACTGAGCTGATACTGATATCCACAAGGACTCTTATTCAGATTTCTCAGCCCTTCCCCTCCTCTTCCCTTCAGGGTCTCTCTGCTCGTGTCATGTGGAATGGCATATGTTCAGGTGTGGATCAGACAGACTTTGAAATAGAAAATCAGAGGATACCACAGGCCATACTGAAGGAGAGCTGGCAAAGCTTAGAACCACGCTGGCAGAGTAGTGAGGGTTAGGACTAAGGTAGGCTTGTATGGGGTGCTGTGTTTGGAGTTCCAGAGAAATCTGTAAGCCAAGAATAATGAGTACTGGCAGAGCTCCATGTGAGTAACAAACGGCTTATCCTGTCTAGGCTAATGACAAAATGTTACATATTGGCATTTTTAAAATGTTTAAATTTTTTTTATTTTTTTTTTTTTTTTTAGGAAAAGGAAGATAAAAGCAACCACTCTACCTAACCACTCTGCTTTGCTCTGATAAGATGCCAGAATTGCATGACTTCTACTGTGTAACAAGGTTCTTTGTGTGGGCGTAGCAGCCCCTCCCCATACCTAGCGGATACACTCTAGGGAATTTTTGCAAGTGTGAGTATTCCCTCTTGTAAGGTCATTGAGTAAAGAAAGTTAATACATTGTGTGAAAAAAATCTCATGTTTTGTGTGTTTCCATAAAAGCATGACAAAACAGTTCTACCTAAAGGTTATTATCACTATTACATGCACAGCAATGACCTCCCATGCATATTTGCCTGCAATATGCTGGGCCTCTGCCCTGCCCTCGATCAAACTCAAGCTGGTAATTTGAAAATTAAGGACTTGATGTAAATACAAACCAGTCTAGTTCTCAAGATATCTCCACTGCTCAGTCCCTCTGTCAGGTTTGGCAGGCTTGACATTTCTCGCTGCCTCCGATGCTCAGGGTCTACAGCTTGCTGCCATTACGGTGCCATGTCACTGCTCCCTTTTTAGACATGCCTGTAGAGGCTAGGCCTTGCTGGTGGATGTATCTCCATTTTCCCCACTTTTCCTGCTTCTGCTCCACAGCTGCCCTAACTCACCTGTTGTATGATGATGCTCACTTTCTTCCCAAACTTCTCATTACTGAGTGCTTGGTGCTTGAACAAACTGAGATTCACATGGGATCTCTAGGGGCTTGTCATCTCAAGAGGTACCAAACTGTGACTTGGGATATTTTCCCAGGTGCAAGGCATGTATTACCAAAGACTCCGAACAGATCACCTGCATGAGATCTGACGGATTTCTGGGCAATACAAAGCAATGGGCTCTGGGGCTATTTGTGCAGCTGGGAATGCAGATGAAGATTTTCAGAGAGAGGTAGACTCTTGCTGTGAGTCAGCCATGCCCTAAGCCTCCCATGGAGGTGACACAAGTATCTGCAGTCTCTGAGACACGAGCTTGCTCCTACAGCAGCCTTGGCCCCAGAGCGCAGGACCAAATGAACAGGGTTTGTGGACCGTGCGGTGATTCCCTATGCCCAATTTACTTGCTCGCTGACCCAGCCCGCCTGCACGGCTCAGCTGTCAGTGCCCCCGCCCGGGGCCGGGCCCGGGTATGCCCTGCACGGCTATGAGGCGGTCGGCGCAGCCCGGCAGCCCCGGGGGAAGTGCCGGCCGCGCTACCGGCTGTATCCCGCGGCCCTGCCGGGGCTGCCCGGCATCCGGCACACATCCGACCGCCGAGGGCTCCGTGCGCCGCCGGGATCTCCAGGTGTCGCCGGGATCTCCAGGTACCGCCGCGGGCACGGAGAGCCCACCCGCCCGCGCCTTCCGTCGCGCCGCCCTCGGCCAACCTGCGCCGCCCGTCCGCTGGCGGGGGCCGGGCGAGAGGCGGCGCGGCCCCGNCGGCCCCGCTGCCCCCGGGCGCGGACCCTCGCAAGGGCCTCCCCCTCTCGCTTATTAAAAGCCGGGTATCGGCTGCGTGCGAGAAGTTCATACACCGGTATTAACTTGTTGGTATTTATTGCAGAAAAACACGGGAGGGGGGAGGTTGGCAGGCTGTTTTTTTATATTGCTCGACTTGCATTTAATGTAGCCCCTGTTCTCAGCACATAGCTTTAGGACTTTTTTTATGTTCCCGAGCAGGGATTAAATGAATCCTTGCAATAAAGCTAGATGCCTTCAGCCCAGGCTTCTCCCTGTAGGAGTCTAGCTCTGGTTTTTTTAATCTGACAATGTTTGACTCTTACTGGGGCTGTTCGTTTCACTTACCAAACTATTGCATTGCTCTGGGGGAGAACCCAACATTTTTCTAAATATGGTTCTCCCAGTGAGTGAGTGTTACCACTGCAGCACCACTATGGAGTAGTGCGAGAGTTTTCAATTATAAAGCTGCAAAACAGTAGCTGTTCTTCAGCCAATGCTACAATGAAAACACAACTCTGGGTAAGTGGAAAAAAACTTATCTCTCTGCAGGCATGCTGGATGCATTGGCCATGTGCATTCTTGAGCCAGCCCTCTAAAACTAGAAGTGTAGTACCTAATTAACTTAGACCATAGTTAAGCAAGACTAGTCTTTGGGAAGTCCCTGCTTTGAAATCCCTACTTGGCCAAAGTATAACAACAAGGGACTTCAGTGAAATCTTCTTTTTTTTCCTAATGGAAGTGTTGTTTGACTATGATGGCTATTAAATGCTTTTCAGAGTTTGGAAAGCATACTACTGGCTGCACTGATGTTGTTGTGTTCAGCTGTGCTGTGTAGCCTCTTTTATGGCCAGATGTGTAACAGCAGCTGTTAGTTCTGATCTCACTAGTTCTAAGTCAGAACTGGTGTGTGCCATAAATTACCGAGACCTGCTTTAAAAGATCAGGAAACACAGGGGGGCTTATGCATATATCTTTATTACCTGATATCCAGCATAAACATCAAAATCAGCGTGATTCCAAGTAGAGAGGAACTTTAAAAGTGATAAGTAAGAGTCTGACTGGATGACTAGGGTCTTCATCAGCACCAGCATCTAACCCCTTTAATGAAGTGCAGTTGAAACAACAAATTAAAAAAAGGCTGATGGTAGTGCCTGATTGTACAATGAGCCTGTACACCAAACAGTTTTCATATATACCATTTTTTATACTGTACTTTACAAGGCAGTTTAATTGCTCCCTGTGCTGTGTTGTCTTGGAGTGGGAGCTACTTCAGGAAAGTGGAAAACCAAATACAAAGGACTACTGATTTACTTTTTTGCTTGAAGTAAGTAAACTGACTTTGCTATTTATTCCTTCATGACTGGGGAGAATATCAGCTGTGAACACTAACATCTGCAGTTCAGTTGGAGGATGCGCCTTAAAGTTTTAACTTAGTGTTTTAATTTATGAGCTCTAAATGGAAAGCTGTATATTTCCAGGATGTCTTGCTCGTGAAATCTGTCTTTTGCCCCTTGAAGTGTCATGATTGAGTGTATGTGAAGGTGAGGAGTTTGGTTTGCTTGGTTATAACCAGGTTGATTGATATAAGCCCCTGAGCATTGTCTTTTGCAGTGATTATACGTTGTCAGAAAAGTTGTCACTAGTGTAAGTGTGGCATATTTAAGGTTCCAATAAAAACAAAAATACTTTATTATTAATTTCTTAAATAATGACTACCAGGTTACACCAGTATGTATTTCTCGTGCGGACTTGGGATCAAGAATGTACTCCTGTTAGGAAGTCTTCCTGGCCAGGTGTCAGTGTTGCAGTTCTGGGGATCTGATCTTGTCAGTTTTCAATTGCGAAGTGTGATACTGCTCTTTTCTTTTGCACTCTTTTCTGTATCGTAAGCACTAGAACTACAATATTTGCAAGCTGAAATTCTTTTAAAGGTGAACAACAGATTTTACTCCTACTCAGTGAATTCAAAGGACCAGCAGTAATGTTTGAATCAAGTTCTAGATCTTCCTCCTTGCATTTCTCTTGCTACTGTAGTGCTAAGATAGGCAGCCAATACTATTACTAAATACATAAGCAGGAGAGAATGGCTTGCTAGTGTTTGCAGAAAATGTTGAAAAGCTAGAGGTATTGAAGAGAAATAGGTATATCTACATCCCTTGTGCCAATAAGGGGATGAAACGTACAGATTAAGTGAGTTCAGGATAATTACTTGAATACCAAGGTAAATTAAAAGTGCAGCTAGTACCTACAGGTCTGTTGAGGAACTTCTGGCTCTCGAAAGATGTATGAAGCTTGCTGTTTCTTGTTATAGTGAAACTATGAGCAGTGATGTGAATTCCTTAGGCTTGGTGTCAGTGACTTGTAGGAAACATCTGGCTCTTGCATATGTGCTGCTGCCCAATGACAGTTAATAACAACTGTCCCAAGCGAAGCCCCATAGGAAGTCTAATATCTTGTCCTAGAAATAACCTGGAAGCCCAAGGCTGCTGTGCGACTCGTTTCCTCACTTGACGGACTCTAGTAAAGCTTCTGCTGTATTACACAATCACCTGGTCACTTCTACTTTTATAGCTCAAAAGTGCATTGTGGGGCCATACTTAAAGAATTTCTGTTTGAAGGATACTACCTTCTGGAAGTACTACCCAAGGATACTACCTCAGGCTTTATCTTCTATTAGTATTACCTTCCTGCCTCTTTCTCTCTGCTGGCATGAGATCTAAGGTGTGTGACAAGTCAGATCTTGCTGTTCCCCCGGTCCTGGAACCCAGAGTGATAGATGGGGAGCTTGACCAGGCTGGTTCTTGCATTTCCTACTGTGTGGTGCATTTAAGCTATTCTTTCACAGCAAATTAAATAGATTGTGCCACTAAGCTTAGTTTTCCTCTATCTGGACAATTAAGTGTGACCTTTGTTTTTTCTAGTTCAGGGAGAGATCTGTGTTGGCCCTCTGCTTTCTGAGTATAACTCCTCACCATTATGAACTTCATGTATGGCAGAGACCTGTTGATGACAGTAATGACCAATACTAGCACAGAGAAATTGTGGATGCTTGCAGAAGGCATGCAATGTGACTGCAGCAGTCAAAAGCTGTCCTATGGGCTTGGATTTCTGTAAGATTGAGGATTTGCACCCCTCCAATGACTTCAGAGAACTAAAAGATGATACAGGGGGAGGACAGGGTAGTCACTACAACGTTCTTCCTAATTTCATGCCTGGAAACACGTTGTATCTTCCCTTGAAATGTAGGCTGATTGGAGATGGGCGAGGACCTTACAGTTCACTGCTGTTGCAAAGGAAGGTAATAAATAGTAAAATTGTGAAGCTATCAACAGAATCCAGTGCATAAGCTGAGGTGCCACAGAGCTGCAGTTGGCTGCTAGCTAGAACCCCAAATAAAAATCTTGGTAGGAAGTGCTGAAAAGGCTCCTGCAGCTTTGTTGTCCCCTCTGGAAGGAGAAAGCAGCATTGCAGCTTGTGCAGGAGGGGCGCAAGGAGTGTGTTCTGCTCTGTGTTCATGCAGCCCCACAGGAAGGGTTCCACAAAGCAGATATCTTTATGCATACCAAAATTAGGGAGTGTGTGTTCTTTATGATGACAAGAAATTAAAAAAGCATGTGTAGAAAGAATATAAGGCACAGGGCTTCATACACCTGAGGTCTAGAACAGAAGAATGAATGTTCGGATAGGTTTTAAATGACTGAATTTTGTTTCTTGTTTGAACTTAAACACCACTCTGCATTGCAAAGGTCTACACTAGGAACTAGTGACTGAAGCACTTTAATGCTTTTAGATTTCTTTACCATTGGAGAGATTCATATAATGAAGAAACAGGTACCCAAAGGCAAGTCTTTAGAAAAGAGATAGGACAGATTTGCAACTCTATAGCAAACAGATACCCTGTTTTGGTTGGGTGAGGGATGTTTTTTACCCAAATGGAAACTCTCACTATATATGGAGTTATATTGCTTATTTCTCTTTCTCCTTGCTCCTGTTTAGACCTTTAATGTTAGCTGAATTTGTTTGTGTACTAAAGAAACTTCTCTGACTTGTGTTTTTTAAACAGTATGGAACTGTGTTGAAGAACAGGATTAATTCTTGTGTATTAAAACATTGTGTTCCTATTGGAATAGCAGGCCCTGTTCTAAACAGAAAAATGTTGTAGCATTTTACTTGCTCTGTGTAGTCTTAGAATTAGTGTTTTAAGTGCCTGAGCTTCAGAGTTGTCTACAAGAATATTTCCTCTCATGTTAATGAAAGATTTCTGGTCAGCAAAAGATTAGGTACAGAAAAAGAAGCTACTTGTGTGTTTTTGGTGGTGGTGGTGGCAGCAAGCTCTGTAGCTGGTGGAACACCTACAATGATAGCCTCTTGGACTAGTTTTCTAGTTTCTAGCTCTGGTGCATTAAGGTAATCTTCACAGTGCAGAGCAGATGCTCTTTTGGCTTCTTTTATTTCTAGATGGCCTGAAGCAATTGGTAAGAAGACTGTAAACTCATTTCAGTAGTGTAGTAGCTCTGAAATATTAATACTGCTATTTAAATATCTTAGATGTTCTTATCCTGCCATCTCAAACTAATTGCGACATTACTATGTCAAAAAAAACCCAAACAAACAAAACCCCATTTGTCTCTTCCTTGGCTGGTGAATCCCAGTTCTTCTGGTGCTGGCACATCTGACAGTGCAGTTAAGTGTTACACAATAAGCTTTATGCTAACATTAAAAGCTAAACATGGAAGCAATACAGGTGGAACTAAAGCTGATCCCTGAAGGCTGCTGTGCTGACTGTCATACTCAAGCATCCTGTGTGACGGTGTGCTGGCTTCCTGTCGGAGTCCCTTGGCGGCTGCCACGAGGTCTCTGGTACTGATGCACCATCTAGGGACTTTGTGGCACAGCAGACCTTGAGCTGAGCTTGGTGTGCAGTGGAGTAGTCTACTGCCTTGGTCCTCAAGTGACTCTCTGTCAGAGTAGCAGCTGCTGTGACTTAAACTATGAGGCTTACAAGCTTAAGTATTGTCATTGCATCGGTAGCACTCTAAGCTTCCTATGCCCATTTGTGGGAAGATATTGTTTGTAAAGCTTGTTGTCTAACAGGGAAGGCTGCCATTGATGTGGGTGAATCCATTCCATGCTGGAGCTTTCTGGATAAGGTGGAGGTCAGTGTGAAATGTTTGCTTCTGCAGAGAAACTACCAGGATGTGATGGAAGTGGTATGTAACTGGCTGCCTCTTCTGACTGGCTCGCATGAGCAGTTAAAACTCGTGTTCAGCAGCTTATATGTGAAGCTTTCTGTGTGTGATGACTTTACTGCTTGTAGGTATGAGGAAGGAGTATTCTGGCACCAAAACCCTGACTGAGAATGCAACTCTCCACTTTTTTTTTTTTTTTTTTTTTTTTTTTTTTTTTTTTTTTTTTTGTGTTGAGGGGAGGAGGCATTGTAGCTTTAAGAGAATAACAACAGGAAAGCATAGCTAGTCACACTAGGGTGTAAAGTTTTATTCAGGACAGTGAAAACCACCCACCATACAAAAGAGTTCTTTGTATATGGCCTCATGCAGGCTACTAGCAGCTCTTCAGCCTGAGAGCAGCTTCCCCAGGATAAAGCCTTACCTTGACACTCATGCTTCCTATCCTGGAGATTTTTTTCTCTTTAATAAAGTAGGCTCCTGTGGGATGCTGCAGTAACAACACAGATGATGTTAGCAATATTCATGGGTTTTAGAAAAGAGTCATCTGCTTGTTTGGTGAGGAAAACATTTCCTCATATGGTGGGCCTGCCCTCTGACCAAAGCTATTTCTTAAAAACTTGAGGTGACAAATACGCTTGTTGTGGTTTTCTATAAGAACTGCCCCAAAGGAAGCCTGTGCTGAGTAGAAGGCCTTCATGCTGAAAGTGCAGTGTCGTGGGTGATGATGGAGCAAACCAGCTTTGGTTTATGAAGGGATTCACTCTACTCTATGTGGCACTTTGAGGGTAGTCTGAACACTCCCCTGAGCCTGACTGGATGATGCCAAGCCATCAGCAGCAGCCTGGAGTAACACCCTTGATGGAAGGCTGTCCTGTCTACCTCACTGGAGATATTCAAGAACCATCTGGATGCAATCCTGTACCACGTGCTCTAAGATGGCCGTGCTTGAACAGGGAAGTTGGGACCAGATGACTCACTGTGGTCCTTCCCAAGCTGACCCACTCTGCAACTGTCAGATGTTTCTGTTGGGCCTCTGTCCTTAGAGCAGTGGCCTAGAAGGCCCCATAAGCCTCCAGCTGCCCAGGCTGTCAAACCCTTTGCTGGTGGTCTCCCAGCTGTAGCCTGCTCAGAAGGATATGCCTGCATGTTGGGTTTGTGCATTTTTGCCTCCCACTGGCTTGTGGCTGGGCCAGCTGCTTTTGAGGGCCCACTGACAGAGGTTTTCATTTGGAGTGGCACGTAGCTATGCAGCGGGCAAGTGAGTGGTAGCTGTGAAATAAGAACAAACTTAAGTACTTCCCCCCAAGGTCTGCGCCTGCAGATAGGAAAATAACAGTAGTTACTATAGTAACAGAGGCTGCATCATTAAAGGTTGGCTCAGAGTTTTGGCAAGCAGAGTCTGGCAGCAAAGCCTAGACAAGCAACCCACCAGTGCTGCTGGCAGACTCTTCATGCAGGTGGAGGAAGTCATACAGAAACTGGTGTTGTGTAGGCAGATACCTTGCTCTGCCATAGGCACCTAGACTCCCCTCTTGGGCTGGAGCTGGAGTTCTGTTGCCTCTGGATGAAGTAAATGAATGAATGTGAGCAGGGCACTGTACCTGAGTAAGTGCCACCGAGGACCATACCGCTCACTGCTGGAGTGCAGACCCAGCATGTGTGCCGGGGTTCTGGGAACTGGGTCGCCTTGCTCCGTACACTTTCACTTGAAGTCGCTAAGGGGAAGGAAGGAGACTCTTTGTGTGCAACATTCCTTCTGTGCAAGGCATAGACTGGTGAGATTCTGTTATGAATCTGTTGTGGTTGGCTCTGTAAGCTACATGGCAGCCCTTGTCAGTATGAAGTTAAATTTGATTCACTGCTATAAGAGCACTGGCCTAATATAATTTTTCTCTATTCTGTGTCTCATGACAAACTAAAAAAATGTTATTTTACCCTATTCAGAGTGGAAGAAGCATGCTTTTTCTGTGCCATGTGATGCTGATTAAAGCTGGGGTTGAGGGGGTGAAAAAAGCAAGGGCTTTCTCATGGGAGAGCCTCTGATAGAAAGAATCGTAGTAGAAGAGAAGGTGTGTAGGGATAAGAAAGATGGGGAAGTAGGACAGATGAAATAACTTGTTTTTCTTATGTTTTTCTTGGCCACTGGTTCAGTTAATGATAGTTGGAGTCATATCCAGGGGGAAGTGCTGATCCTCAAATAGGGAGGAGAGGTTCCAAATATTTAGTGGGCAGATTCTATTTCAGAGTTTCTCTTGGCCACCAGTCCTCTGTTACCACTACTTGGGTCACAGACTAGAAGGAATGTGGAAAATGTTGTCCATCCCTCTTCTCTTCCCTGTTCCATGACTGAGAATTATCACTTGAGTTGCACAGGGAAACTATATTCTGCCTTTTGATGAACAAAGTCCACTAACTTAGCTACTATATGTAGGCTTGTGATGCATGGAATAGTGCTTATTCTATAATTTCACAGAGTCAGTCCAGAATAGTTGATTAACAACTTTTTCTTTGGTTATATAGAGAACCCAAAATATAAGATCATAGATCCTTCAGTTGTAATTCTGATACTTTAGGGTTTGACGCTCCACCAAATTAGAACAAACCAATACAGCCTTAATATAAAGGTAACTGTCTCAGATTCTGTGGCTGCTGTGGGCTGCACAAGAAGCAGTGTGACCACAGATGGTTTGGAGGGGGAGTGAACCGGGAATCAAATAGATAAGGAAGCATCCTTAGGTGAAAACACCTGGTAGAGGTAGTGGTATCCTTTAATGTCCAGATGTACACTATCTTCAGATCTTGCTTCTGTGTGTACCATACACATGCTTGTCAGAAACGTGTAGTATGGTAATCTTTTGTTGCAGCGTAGACTCCCCTGAGTAGCATGAACATTAAAGAACCTACTCTAGCTAGTACATCAAACCACTTCCCTTCCCATTTCTTTGAAGCAGATTTATATGCATTCTGCGCTTGGGCTTAAGCAAATGCGTGGTGGATCTAGGTGCAAGTTAAGAACTAAAAAGCCAGAAGCTCTTGGGTGTAATTTCCAAGTGGAGGATATTAAATGAGTTGGAGTTTGTGGATACTGGCCAGATAAAGGGGTTTCTGTCTGAGCCAAGAAACTGCATCTGATTTGGGTCTAGTTACCATACAGAATGGTGGTAACTGTTGTTGGCTTCTGCCTTGAGTTTTGCATTTGGCTTATTCCTTTGCAGAATAAGTAAGCAGACAAGTGTTGCAAAAGTAGATAAGCTCTATGCAAAATTAGCTTTTAAAAATGTGTATGCATCTGGAACACTAGAGGATTATCAACTTCAAACTTGTAGGGAAATGTTGAGTTTTAATGTGTGTGCGTCTCAGGCTTAGTGGAAGCAAATTACTTTTAACAATGAAGTCTGTGAGACTGGTATGTGTAAAATGAACAGGGGTGTTAACGCAATAATCTTTTTGCTCCACAGTTCTAGAGATTAGCTTGACTTATTTCCCTTTCTGTGTCTTAACCTCAAAATATGCAAATCTAGAAGAACTTGATCCACCTTTTAAAATTAAAAACAATACCAGTATCTACAGCCAAGGCTTTGGAGTTCTGTCAAGTAAGGGATTGGGTGTAGGTGCTGCCATATCTTCCTGCTGTTGTAGGAAACCGTAGCCAATTGGATTCTCAGTGCTTCTGCTGGTGGTGTTATTTTCCCTCAACTAGCTGCAATGCATCTGAAATATTCCTGGAAATTCAGGCAGATGCAGAAATCCATCTGACTAGAGCTTTAGCATAACTTCTGGAAGTGTTTGCCATGGGATAGGAGTTCTTAAATGCACTGCACATGTGTAGAAGTCCAGGGGTTTTGTTTTTGACTGTAAGAGAATGGTGCTTCTGGCTGCTGTACCTGAAGGCCTCAGGTTATTCTCGAGGTGCTGTCCTGTAGCTTTGTAGGTAAAAATCTGAAGTGATGGCCAAGTGACACTGCTTATCTGGATAGGTAATACCTCCTCATGGAATAAGGTATTTCAGTGGTGGCTGTGCTACCTGACATGTCTTATGTTTTCCATAAAGGGCGTGAACATTGAAGAATTTTGCTGTGATTTTTTTTTTTTTTTATCAGGGTTGCTACACTAGCATTCACCTGACTTTGTCGGTGTCTATGGGCTGTCTTTCCTTCTTTATTATTGCATAGGTGCAGAGAGTATTTTTATGAGCAGAAATCATACCTTTAGGTCTAGGTTTGAAAGTCAGACCTATCTTCTATGGGATTTGTCTTGTTAGATGCTCTGTAGGGCCAGGAATGTTCTGCTTCATAGAGTCAGGATGTTCTCTCAGTGGCAGTAACTGCTCTTGGACTCCCTTTACTTTCCCAGTTTAAGCTTGAACTGTAGAAGGAGTAGTAGTTTCAATTTCTACAAACTATTACAAAATGGACATAGTTTGCTGGTAGTAGTGTATTAATGACTGTTAAATCCTTTGTCTAGAAGTATGGGGGAGTATGTTTGCCCAAATTTTTTGTTTTGGGTGCTCATTTTCAGGAGCTTCCAAGGAGTTGAGTGTTCTCTTCACAGTGAAGTAAAAGTGCTTTATACTCTGAATTGGTGATGTTTTTCTAAATTAAGGACTCTTACATTGAGGTAGTCTAGTTGGCTCTGAAGTAATCTGGAGGTTACTAGTTGTAGCTGTTGAAGACTTAAGTTTTCCAAGGCTGTCAGGTTTTGTCCTCTCCTCAGTTCCCCTGAAATAATAAATGTATAATAGACAAAAATTTTCCTCTGCTGGATTTGAGCTGTCACCTGAGCTACTACCCTTCTTAAAATGTCAAGTGTTGTTAAAAATCTAACTGTTGGAGCTCTCCTGAACTTCCTAGCTCACCTATTAGTTATGTGTACCCTGAAAAATCAGGATTAAATGTAAGGTAGCTGATAGAGCTTTAAATAACTTGACAAAGTAAACAATTGCCATTTGATTACAAAAATAGGTGTCTCTTAAGGGTGAGTAGGACAGGGAGTGGAAAGCAATCAGTGTGAAACTGTGGCTTTTCTTGTCTTCAGTTGTCAGTGAGACTGTATAAATTTCAGGATTTTTATTCTGAACAATAAATACCTAAAGGAGTTCTAAACTAGCTAGGTTGTGAAGAGAAGTTGAGCTTTTCTATACCACAAAAGTGATTCTTCACCTGAAGCACTTTGGCACCAGTATTGGAGCTGAAACTAGCTGTTGCTCATTAGCATACTGCAGTGTATGTTTTGCAGATTTCTAATCGGGATTTGAACGCACCCATAGGATGAAGCATCCTAACTCACCTGCACTGTTTTGTAATATCTGTTGGTGTGTAAACAGGTATGATGTGTAGCTGTTAGCTTTTATCCTAGGAGGATGAAGCTATTCTGGTTTGTGTGTATGTGGTTCTTGCATAAAAGTAATTAAAAAAAAGTCCGTTCCAACTTCCAAATCGAGTTTTGCCTGTATAATTAACTTAAGAAAAATGCAGTGTATCTTCTTGAACACAAGGGTTTTTTTGGCACTGAAACTGGAACTGAGTGGGAGGAAAAAAATTTATCACACCTGAATAAATTCAAGCATTCCTAAAACCTGTCCCTCAGCATTTCTGGATTTGGCCCAATTGTATGACAAGTACTTTTTTGAGCCCAAACATTTGAGAATTGGATCTAGCTTGAATAGCTGCTATCATAAGCAAACTAAGTTTTTAAGTTTCCTGTTGGAACGCTAAGAATTTACCTAAAAGTCTTCAAGTTTTGTTTCTAGTTCTGTTGGCAAACAAAACCAAAAATGTTTCCACTGTTGCTTCGCATAATTGAGGGATTCTTTTTCCCCAGCCCCTGCTGAAGTCCCAGATTTGGGAAGAGTTCAGTAGTAGAACCTCATGCTATATGAAGAGAAAGGTTTGATTAAAAAAAAAATAATAATCAAGCAGCAGTGTGCTCTTAAGTGAATGACAGTCCCAAATAACAAGTTTAACTTAAGCTCGAGGCAAGTTTTTGTCTGTAGCAAAGAATAGTGAGCCACAGAGGCATAGCTCTTTTTTTCCTCCCCGATGTTTAAAAAAGGTAGATATCTTACCATAGTAACTGTTCTTCCTGTTAAACTTCAAACCTTCTCAGGTGTCCCATGCAACTCTTAGCTCTTTATTGCTTTTGTTAAGGAAATTTCCACATCTGACCTTAAGTGGAAAGCCTTTACTATAACTACTTCCAAGTTAGCCTGCCCATTAATAGCGTCACCTACAGAATAGCTTCTGACTAGCTTTTCCTTTGTCTAATCTGCTTCATTCCCTCTAAGATACATATTCTCTGGGTGTGCCTCTGTTCAGGCAGGACAACGGGAGTGGGAGAACAATTCTGAACTTGGTAGTTTTTGCTGAACTCTGCCTGAAGCCTTCCTCCTGGTATAGGTGTGTCCAATTTCAGGAATTCATGCTTTTCTTTGGAATCACTGGGGCAAGTAAATCAAGTTAAACTACACATATATTTCACTTGAATATATATTTTCCTTCAGTTTGTTCAGCATTGATAAACTCACTTATAAAAGATATGACCAGCCTTTCAGGGCAATGATTAAGTGTTGCATGTCAGAGCAAAAGCTAAAAATGACTTTGACGATTTTCCTTGTCTTTACCTTGCATGAAATTATGGAGAATATAAGCACTTGTATTCAGGAAGTGCCAGAAGGCTGATTATAGATGTGATGAGGTCACCTCAGATTAAGAGGACAAAGTAGGGTGTTATCTTTGGCTTGTCTCTGGTTAGTATTTATTAGAAAGCAAACCGAGGGATTACCACAAACAGCCTAAGCCAAGCATGTCAATTCTTCAGTGTATGGTAGACTGATGTTCACGCATATCCATGCATTTCCTAAGGCAACCAATTAGGATCAAATGAGAAGAGATAATATTGTTAAATCTCATGCCAGTGTTCAGATGGGTAGAACTGTACTTATCTAAAATTGCTTTAGTGGGACTTGCTAGTGGCTTTTGTTTCGCTAGCAGATGTTGATGTAAAAATACAAACTCTCTTGGCATGTGTTTTATTGTGAAGTGATTGACACCAGTGCTAGGCATTGTTTACACAAAACATCTGAATGTAGTCACAACTGGATTCAACAAGATACTAAGTGAAGACAGCATTTATAAATGCTGACACTGATGAAGCTTGTGTAGTTGATGACCTATACTAAACTGAGATCAGGATTTGATGGATTTGAATGGAGGAAACCTCTTAAAATCGGCAAAGGACAGTCTGAGGAATTGTTTCTTCCCCAAAGAGCAGGGAGTACTTTATTTTACTTTCCTCAGCTTTGACCTTTTTTTTTTTTTCTGATGAAGCAGCTGCTGTAGTATCAACTCTTTAACTGAAACTCATATCAAGCTGCTGCCCTGACTTCTTATTCATCTTGAGCACTTGGCTTAGGCTTCATGTCCCTGAAGTGAAGGAAAAGCACCAGGAAGTTTCCCCTTGCTTTAGGGAGTGACATGCCTCTCTATCTCAGGTATTCTTTGGGGAGGAAGTTGATGGTACCCAGTGACGTCTTGTTCTCAAATGGGGATTATTAGAATGTGCAGCTGGCTCTTGGGAAATCTTTCTAGATGTATTATAGGGCAACATCTGTTACATCTAGTGCTGTATGCAGAGTCTGCTCGGCTTGAACAGTTTTAGGTGGACCTACTGCTTTCAGACAGTGAACTTGACTTTGTAGGAGGCTTCCCTTCCAATGTGATTCCTCTTTGGGGAAATTTTTTGTGGAAATTGAGTAAGATTATAAAGTCATCCTACTTTAAAGCTCAAGTGGCACTGCTTCAACAAACGCTACAAGATACTGAGGAGGCAATTGCAAAGGGCTGAATGAATATTTGGCGAGTGTCTGTCTCAGCTGAAGCTTGTAATCCACTTTGGTTATTGCAATATACACTCTTGGGCTAGAAAAGGTCAACAGTTCTGGAAAGACAGGATAGCTCAAAATCTCTCAGTTGGTGTCAGACAATGACAAATTAAACAGAACTGTAATTAATCACTTGCATTCACCTAATTTCCCATTCCTTCTCTTGGCTGATTTATTTGCTGGTTTATTCACTTATGCCAGGGCAAGCTGCCTTTCTAGATTTCAGACCATCCCTGTATTTCTTAAGCCTCACTGATGCTACAGTACCTCTAATGATGAGCAAGCACGAAGTTATCCACAGGACCAAACAGCATGGGCTGTTCTTGGCTGGAGTATGAGGATTGTGCCTAGAATCTGCAGACTGGAAATGTTTCTTTCTTTGTCCTCACTTGTGTGGTTGGTTGACCTTCTCCAGCTGCCAGACCTCTCCTCATTTCTTCCTATGCTCTAGCATGGGTTTTTCTTAGAGACTGCAATCTTCCAGAAAAAAATCTCCACCATGGCCTCTCCATGGGCTGCAACTTCCTTCAGAAAATGTTGACCTGCTCTGATGTAGCATCCTTTCCAGGGGCTGCAGGGCAATACCTGCTCCTCCATGTTTTTTTCTGTGGCCTGCAGAGTAATCTCTGCTTTGGTATCTAGAGCACCTCCTTCACTGATCTTGATTGTGCTGTGGCTTCTCACTTATCACCCTGCTCCCCATGCCATGTGACATTTTGCCCTTTAAGTTTGCTTTCAGAGGCGCTGTGAGCCTGGCTGATGGGTTGGTCTTTGGCCTGCCGTGGGTGTGGTTTGGAACCAGCTGTATCCAGCACAGTGCAACCCCTAACTTTTCAGGGAGACCACCCTACAGCTGCTACCAAAACTTTACCAGGTGAACCCAATGCAAGTGATCAAGCCAGGTTCTGCACTGAGTCAGCACTGCTACTTCTGCAATGCTGCCTTGGATTGCATTGCTCCCAGCAGAGTTAGCAATGGTTTTGCCATGCTTCGGAAAGTACCACCGACATGGAGTTCACACATCAGTCAAACTGGTTGTGACTGCTTTGAAGTCACCTGCTTCAATCCTTGTCAAGGCAGTGTGGATGCCTGGGAGAGGCTCTACGTGGTTTTGCTGTGAAAGGTGACAGTACACCTAAGCAATATCAGAGAAGATGTAGTCAAGACTAAGTTCTTCTCTGTGTTTTTCATTTTTCAAGATTTAGCCTCCAGCTGACTGAGTATTTTCAAGTTCTGTTCCCATATGAATGTAGATTTCTGGCTGATTGTGTTACTCTGTTTTTTCTATATGAGTGCCTTTAGCTCTAGAGCACTGCAGTTCTATAAAATTTGGAAACAGCTGCTTTGCAGGCATGTGTGTGATTTATGTGGGTGTTTCATAGTAAGGAAGGGGAAAGCCTGGTCACCTTGCAGTTCTTTGGGGTTCTAGCTTCTACACACTACAGGTGTTTCAGATCATGTAGATGCAGGTTCTCTGGCAGTGAGTTACATGCAAATCTCACATGAGTTCAAGCACCTACATGCTATTCATTTCTGGCTCCATGAAGAGCCTTTGAAAATTTTGATATGGCAGGGCTGTCACATCCAAATGTGTAGGGACTGACTTTTCATCTTCCCAGTTTGGAAGGGGAAGAGACCACACATGGTTAGGTAAGTTAATGGTAAGTGCTATAACTGGTCCTGGTACTGAATAATTCTGAAAAAGGACTGCCAAATATTGTATTTCCTGACAAACTTTGACCTGGGGAACTTATAGAAGCTAGTAATTTTGGTCACCAACAATCTCCAAACAGAATGGGAATAAATGTTTTTAAGTTTCCACAATCTGACAACTTCTAGCATTTCAATCTGAGGGTTTAAGCTTTACCAAATAGTTTCTCAGAGCCCCATGAGGACTAAGCCATTGTAGTAATTCACAAACACTTACTGACCTTACACTTTAAGGCACTAATGAAACTCTATTACTTTTCTTGCATTGCGTGCATCCTTTTGGCAAGATATAGTGGAAAGTGCAAACTTTAAGTAAAATGTAGTAACTAACAAAAAATAAATTATCCTAGTTATAGAAGTACTGCTTGAGTTAAGATTGTTGGCATTTAAGTGCAACAGGCAACAAGTTTATTTGAGTACTCTCAAGCTGTAACAGCCTCCTGTTTCCAGGTTGTTTTTTCTGCCCATAAACAGTCATCTATGCTGCATGCATTCTGTGGTCTGTGTTTCCAAGCTCATGTCCAGGCATGTTTTCTGATCCCTGGCTGTGTGTTGAATATGCTGCTTTGGCCTGTTGTGAGTTACAGCCAGACAGCTGCTGTGGCTGCACTGACCAATTCTGTCGGCTGGTTGTATGGCTGGAGTTGGATTTAGTCACTTGTCTTGGTGGTCAAGTCTGGATGAAGAACTGAAGGTGCTCTAGACAGCTCCAGCCTCCTGGTTGAAGTGCTGACATATTGTGGAAGTGGAGCAGCTTTTAGAGTGTGGAGCTCTCGTTATGATACTGCAGTTGCTGACAGCCAGCCTGTGCTGGCTGTAGGAATGGACCATGCTGAAAATGGGCTCTTTCTTTCTACTGCCTTAGCACCTCTAGTTATCAGGCAATTTAAAACACTTTGAAGTGTTTCAGGTGTTCCTTTTGTGCCACATACTAGTGAATTAAAGTTAACTTTTGAAATAACTTTTAAAAGTACAGTAATTTAAAAAATCCATGGTTGCTTGCAGCTGTTATCTTTGGGAGACTGGTCACTCAACTTAGTGATTTAGTAGTGCCTTTCTCCTGTTTCATAAACCCAGGGTTTTCACTGTTCTCAGAGACTAGCTTATTAACTCATCCCACCATCCATATTCTTGTACATTACTGGATTAGAGATGTTGGTTCAGTGATAGTACCTGGTGTTTGGCTCTAAGCAAGAGGTGATGGCGTGACTTAGCAACAGTTAAGTGCACCAGCTGAAGTCTGGAAGTGCTAGTTGTGCACTTTAGTGCTGTCCTATTATATAACTCCCATGGAAAAAGGATTTACAGCTCTGAAGTTCTGCTGCAAGTTAAAGATAAAACACTACTTTCCTTTCCTGTACTCTTAGGAGCTATACTGATATAGCTATGCTTCTTAACCCTCTGTTCAGAGTAATGAGTTCCAGTTTATTTTTTTTTCCTGTTAGTAATGCAAAGTTCTTCATGCCAGCTCCTTAGAGAAAGAGCAGCTTGTGCGTACTTACCATGAGTTGATAGCTGAGAATAAGAACAAATGTTAATGTCTACTAAAACCACAGTACACCCTCTAGTCCACCCAGATTTGCGTTAAAATTTGCAGTGTTATGTTATGAAGTTCCAGCCAAGTGTTACTTGCATCAGAAGTAACTTTACTTCCAACAAAGTGTAAGGCAAGCTATTTCTTTAGCTTTTTGGAGTGGGCTAAGGCTCTATGTGAAACTTGTTGAATACAGAGGATTTATCTCCCTGTCTCTCTCCAATGATTAGGGTGTGTGTCTCAAAGCAAGAGCAGATCTTTGCCAATGTGCAGTGATGAAGACCAGTTCAATGTAAGACTAGGTAAGGGTGTCTTGGCTAACTTTAGTTGAAGGCACTGCTTCCATCACAGACATACCTTGCTGGCCAAACTTCCTATCTGCGCTGCACCTAGCGTGGGTCTAATTGAACACAGGGCTATCTAAGAGAGTTTATCTTGTAAAAGAAACATATCCATCTCTCCAGCAGTGATCAGGGGTGACTCAGATCCCAGCCTTGTGTGTCCCAACCTTGGCATTATAATTAGTTTTATCCTGCCACTTGTTTGGAAGCTTTCCCTGCAAACCTAGTATAGTGGTTGGTGGGTAGATCCCGATTGTTTACATGTACTTTTGAACTTTGCAAGGATGCCCACCTTTGCCAGCAACCGTAGAAGACATATCTGTGATCTGATAAGGGTATTGCCTGAACTTCATGAAGCTAGGTTATGACCTGGAGGTGCTTTGACCTGGCATACGTGGTCCTTTTGTACTGCCACTTAGTGAACTGCACAGTGGGATTGTATCACACGGGTTATGACACTGCTGTGTGCTGCCCCGGGCAAGCTGGTTTCAAAATGAATGTGGAGCAGCACTTGAGGGGATGATGTGGTTCCTGAGAACATGGAAGACTTATCCACAATGCACAAGAACTGAATTTTCAAGAGGTATTGGTGGATGGCTTTGGCCCCATACATATCCTGAAAAGTCCTTGTCTGAATAGGGAAAGGAAACCAAGCCCTCAGGTGTAATGAACTAGATATAGCCTAGCTAGGGCGTGCTATTAATTTATCCTCTAAACATCTACATTCTCTTTGCTATTGGGTCCAATGGCCAACCTATGCAAAGCTCTGGTTTTTATTTTCCATTGTCATATATTTAAGTACTTTCTCGAAATAGAACAGTGAGATGATTCTGGTGAGTGCAGGGCTTCTCTGTTCATCTGTTGCTTGTTAAATGTGAATGCAGGATTGTCAGTTGCCTTCAGTTCTTCTTGTTTAGGTTTGCCGCATGGGAGAGTGGAAATCTGTCACGGGTGTCTGTAAACACAGTATAAAATATTGTCTGCAAGCGTGAACAAGGCCCTTGATGGAAATGAGGGAAGTAGATCTGGAATTTGTAGTGATGTTGAATTTAGCCCGGAAGGAAAGAAGAGATTATTGCTGTCTGCATATGAGGCAGAGAATGCTCAAAAACCCTTTCTGCTTTGAAACAAGATGGCAAAAACGTGACCAATGTACACAGCAGTGTGTCAGGGTGGGAATATATGGGTTGATGTTATTTCTGTCTTGGTTAGGTGGATTAGCTGATGTAAGCTAAAGGCTGAAATCTTGCATGGAGGCAGTTATGATAACCATAGGATGTTTTTCATGTGGTTCTAGGCATGAGCATCCAGTGGTGATGTGATCCCTGTGGAGAGGGAATTTGGTGTAGAGGGAGCTGATAGGGAGGTCTGAGTTGCCTATAAAGCCGAGGGCCAGGTGTGTCCCTCGCCCGGAATCTTGCCCTCTCGTGGCCCTGGCTGTGCAGGCGATGGCTGTCTGTGACCCGAGCTCCAGCCCCGGGCGTGCTGCTCGGCGGGATGAGGGAGCTGGAGCGGGTGTGCTGAGCTGTGCTCTAGTGGTGTGGGAGAGATGCGAGGAGGAGCAATGGAAATCATCCAGGAAACGCTTCCCAAGTTGAATTATTAAATATTATGGGATGCCATCCAGAAGCAAGATCTGGAGTACTCACACCTTTTTAGTCTGAGAATAAACCCTTTCTGAGAGGAGCCCACTGTAGAAGAGTGGCAGCATTCCCTTCTCTAAGAGCCTGGAGGTTTGAGCAAAGAATCAGATCAGATACAAATGGAAAGCTGGCCAAGACAGAATTTCAGAATCACACAGTGCAGAACTGCATCAGCAGTGTGGTAGAACCTGTTTTACCTCAAACCGTTTAGATAAAATGCACATCACTTTATTTACAGTGCCATGGAATTTACAGGCTTGGGAACTTGGAGCAGCTGGAGGTCTGTATGTGCAAGCTAGCTACAGGTGTGCTCTCCTAACCTTTAGGTTAATCTCTTAAAGGAACTGCTTAGCTTTGAATTCCTGTGCGCTCTCTCCTCGTTCTTTTGAAGAATAAAATCTTAGGATGTTCAGTGTTTGTGTGGTTATAGAAGGCTTAAAGGTGTTTGGTTGCATAATTGGCTGTCTGTACTTACTTACTACCAAGGAGGAAAACTGGTATGTGCCTTGACTTTCCAAGATCAAAACTGCTTGCAAGACTCCGCCTTTAAATCTAATCTTTACATTTTCTGTGGCTTCTAGTAATGGTGTCTTAGTTCAACTTTGATTCAGCATGCTGTTGGTGAAAGTTAATTAGATGCTTTGATTCCACTTGAATAGCCTGCCTGACCAATAATATAATTAATTGACCATTTGTGCCATTTAGAGGTGTAGGCATTGGTGTGCAGCATACTGATAAGGTATCTCGGGGACGGCCTTTTTGCATGCTTCGTTATAAAGTGCTTTGAATGGGAAATTGAGCAATTACCTCTGGAACTAAAGGCAAGTAGAAGTTGTAGCTGGATGGTACAACTGAGTGAACAAAGATTGGGTTATACATTTGGCTTTTGAAGACAGTCTCAAGTCCCATCTGAGTGTGCTTTTGGATTGGAGGATCTCTGTTCTGGTAATTTGCTCAGGTTGTTTTAAGTTGTACAACTCCTGAATACCTTTCTCTTTAGATTGTATTCCTTTAAGTGGTGCTCCCCCGGTGTGTTGAGGCTTTGTACCAAGAATTGAAGGATTTAAATTCACTAGGCTTAGGATCTTTACTCTTCAACGAAGTAAATCACAGGCTTGGTAAGAACTTTGTTGAAAGGGTACCTTGTCCTATACTAATACAGTGGGTGTATAATTGCCAAAATACATACTTGATGCTTATTTTTTTTTCTGTTCAGTGATTTGTTTACTTCTATAGTAAGAGAATAAAGTTGTTGAACAAACTCAGTGTGGTGTCTTTTTCCTATCAGGGCTACTGTAGCTTTGCATTTCCCAGTTACAAAGTATCTAAACTTAACTTTTCATGTAGTACTTTTGCAGGGACAGGGCTGGACTACCGAGGAGTTAAAGCAGATGCTGACTACTGTGTCAGTCTGTACAATGTGGGCTTGTCCAAGTACGAAATAGGTGAAGATAGAAACTAGTCAGACTTCTGCTGAAGTCTAGTAACGGAATTTAGCAGGTGAGAAAATCCTTTAAGGTTCAATCATGATTTCAGCAGACCTTTGCTCCAGTAATTAAGTGTTGAATTGGAACTGTTCAGCTGCTGGTTTTTAATGGATATTTGATTATGGTTGTGTGGCTACATTTATACAGCCAACCCTGTTTGGTACTGAACTTGGTGGACATTGCTGTGTTGGATGGGGAAGAGCAATACTGAGATGGCAAAACAGTTCCTAAAGCAGGCATGCAACTTCTGTTGAGAAGTTCTGTTGAGCCTCTTTGAGCAGTTGGCTTGGGTGCACCTGCCAAAGCCTATAACTGCTGTTCTCCCACAAAGGTACATGCCTGATGTGATACTTTTAACTCTGGGCTTGTCAGCAGCTGAGTGGGTTTCTTTGTGAAAGGGAATGATGTCAACAGTACTCCTACTTGATCTGCTGTTCCTGCTTAAGTATACTAACCTGGGTTCTCAATAGCGTGTATTTTCTGCCACAGATTTGTAGAGTGGGAACAATCCAAAGGAATTGCCCTGAAAGTTTTCAGGAAGAACTTATGCAAATTGTGAGTCACCTTGATAATTAAATGCCACATCAGACTGGGTACTTTTTCTGTTCTTGTCTGCCCCTTTTTGATTGAGAATTTGAAGGAGGCCTTTACCTTTTTGAGTGTGATTCCCTATTGCTTGTTTTGAGGGGCCTTACTCTATTTCTGTTACTAGTTAAATGGATAACTGTTTATTTTTTCTTTTGCAGAGGAGCTACCATGTGTTTCTAGGCTTAGAGCTGAGAGGAAGTGCCATCACTGGAAGCAAAACCAAACTCATCCACTTCTCCTAGTGCTTTCTATCCCACAGGGTAGTTAGGTGATAGGAGAGGACAGCCTGAACCTTCTGTGTTGTGCTACCCTCAAAGGGTACTCCTTTGAGATCCTAAATGGTCCTTGGCTCTGCCAATGTTGTGTTGGTGCCCTGTTTACACAGTTTGCCCCAAAGGTGGGAAAGAGAAGACAGGAATGTCAAGTACCTTCAACTTGCCAGAGGATGTGATTAGGTAACTTAAGAGGATTTTCAAGTCTTTCAAATAATGAGTGAACATGTCAAATATGATGGAAAGCTGCAGACTTTTACATGGATGCTCTAAGTCTCTTTTTAAAAATTGGAGCATCAGGATAGTGTTGAATTTCTAGTTCTGAGCAGTCTCCTTTGATGGAGAAGGTACCAACTGTTGTTGGAAGGGCAAGCAGACTGTTGCAGCTCAGTAAAGGAATAACTTGCCTCTCTGCTTTGAGGGTTAATATTTTATGGTTTTTGGGTAAGCTACTAATGAAATTATAAGTTAGTTTTATAACAAAACCTGGCATGTTACTCTTAGGTGGAATTAGAGACTTGGATCAATGCAGTGTAATGCTTGTATTTAGATTATTACATATGTAACCTCTTTAAAACCCCAAACAAGGCAAGTGACTCCACAATAAGCATGCCACATAGTCACTCAACTGGACTGACTCTAGGTCAGCAAAGGTACTCTTTGTTACTTTTGGTTCCTTTCTGCATATTTCTACCTAACCTTTCCTTGACAGTTAAAAAACTGAGGACAGTACATGGTGGTAATGTCTTGTCCACAGTGCAATACTCATGCAGGAGTATAAGAGAACAGTGACAGGTTTTTGGTTAACCCTTCCTCTTAAAGGGTGTTTGTTTAAGTTATAGCAATAGCACTGCTTCATTCCCTGCTGTCCTGTGGTATCCTCTTATTCCCTATGTTAGACACTCAGGCTGAATCAGCAAGTGCTTCCCTACAGTTCAAACACTGCATGTGAATGAAGCCTCAGCTGTGATTGCTCAGAGGTAGGGGAAAAGAGCTCTGAGGTATAAGGAGTTAACTACAGCTACACCTGACCACAGTGCTGCATTATCTACTCTTTTCTTGGATGTGCTTTTGGTGAGTAACTATGAACATGACTGGAGGCTGAGGGAGAATAGTTTTCTAGGCATTAAAAGCCTGAAGAATGGTGGTGGATTGTGCTCTCTTTTATCTTTTCTACTAGCTTGTTTCGTGAATTTGACTGAGTTACCATCTCTAAAGCTTTTCACCTAGAGTGGGATAATGCCTGCCTTACAGGTATGTGTCAGAGCCTTTTTCCTAGTAAATATGCTGTAGTCCACAGATAAAAGAAGTCTTAGAAGTGCAAAACCTCTGAAGCTGCACAGCATGTGTATAATATATCCCCATTAAACAGCTGTTTGGCAATGTCTAATGCAATTTTGAGTTAATGAGGGATATTTTAAACTAGATGGTTTTTTTTACAAGTCTTTATTTCATAATAGGCAGCCAAGTATGTATCCTGTTGCATTTGATGTGATCCTAGTCATTCCTGTTCCTAAGTAGGACTTCAAATTATTCTTGTTCAAGTGATGCACAACACTCAAGAGAATTCCTGCCTGAAAACTCAAAAAAGAGCAAAAAATGTTTAGGGTGCTTTTGTGTCTGTGTCAGCTTGGGAACTGCAGCAGAAAAACTCTTCCAGTCTCATTCCTGCAAGTGTTGTAAAACTTGGAATAAGATGTACTAGGAGGTCTGGTTTGTCCTCATTTCAAATTTAGGAATGGGAATATTCTCAGTAGGAAAAACTGCTTCTCCATAATCATAAAAGCATCTCATGCTTTCTAATAAATCTGAACTTGATAAAGTTGCTGATGTAAGTAAGCATGGCCCTTTGTAATTTAGAGAGAAGATGATTTTTGCACAGACAGGCTGGTAATATATGTCAGGGGATGGAGGCTGGTGTCTTGAGGGAACTGGAGGATTAGTATCTACTGAAGCCACTGGCTATTGGGAAATAGAGGAGGGGAGCATATCTGGTGCATAAAGCTCTGACTGCCTACAGGCAGTCCCATGCTGGTGCCTTGAGACTGGTTTGCAGCCTCTGAAATGGCAATGGCTTGGAGTGGAATCACAGATGTCTGTCCCTCCCTGTCTCCTCTGGAGGATGTCACTGGGAACACTGTTTCCATTGCATGAGAATGCAGCAATGCTCCTTCACTCAGAGCTGCTGGTTAGTCAGGGGGCAGGCTAATATTGTAGAGCTTGCCCTTCCCCTCCACAACACAGAGCCCCAGAGCAAGGAGTAGGCTTGCTGAGTGGCAGGAGATGACTTGACCATCTTCTCTGGATGGTGCAGCTTGGAGGCTACCAGCTGAAGAGTCCTGACAAGTTATTATGCCTGAGATGGCAGTAGTCTCTTGCTGTTTTCTGTAATCCTCAGTTATTTTGGGCTACCTATTTATAGAAATTAAATGTCTGAAACAGAATTCATGCTAATTGATGTAGTGATTTGCTGCAGAAGGATATGCTTGCTTTGTAAGAATTCCTACAGAGGGGACGAAGTTAAGAGCTAGAAGAGAGATGCTATCTGTGTGCTGCCTTGGCACAGATGTGCTGTCCTCACTGCTTCTAAAACATCTCAGAAGGAAAAAGGCTTATTTTTGGCCTTGTTTCCTCTTTATTGTAAAATGCAAGAGGCTAAATCTTAAGATTGTGGACAAGGCTTTAGACTGAGGCGCAAGCAGATAGAGATCACTGCTGATAAGCCATATTTGGGTAGGCTAGAGATGAGTTGTTAAAAAATCCTTTGCAGTGGGCATTGTTTGAAAAACCTCATACAGTTTTTGTAAATTCTTCATAGTTGAATTCTGTGACTCTTTCACTGGGCTTTTGTTTGACCTCTTCCTTTGCCACTTTGCCTGCTCTTCTTTAAATCTCTCCCAGTATCTTCCCTGATGTTCAGTTTGTTTTTGCTGCAAGTTCTCTTTGCAGGTATGGCACTTTTTCCTTAAATACAAAGTCGAAGCTCCTTGCCCTTGTAGGCTTGGGTACCAAGTTGGTGCCACATATTATTGCCATGTAAAACAATTCTTAAGACAGTAAAAAGTTACAGGATTTCTCTGGTGTTTCTGATTTATTAACAATTTAATTTCATTAAGAATAAATAACTTGCCTTTCTCAGGCAACATTTCTCCACTCTCCTTGGGAAGGAGAACCTAAGCTTGGCAAGCTGAAGAAGTCAGTGGACTGGAGAATCCCAGTTCCGTGTGGTTAGGACGCAGATACTCTTCCAGCAACTGACCCCAGTGCAAACATTTTAGATGGTGGGGAGGAATTCTAGAGGTTAGTGAAAGGTTCTGCTCATGATGACCATAAAAATAGGTTTTCTCACAAACAAGCTGTTGAAAAACCTTGAGCTGATTCCTTTATTAAAAAGGCACCCAGCAACAAGAAGCTTAGGGAATTGTCCCATTCAGCTACCTACTGTCCTAGTTTATTCTTTGGTATTTGACTCTACAAAATGAAAGTAACTTCTGCATTTGTGGAAATATCCTTTGCATACATGGACATCGCATAAAGGTGACAGAAATACGTAGCTGAGTAGTCAGATCATCTGTGAAGAAAGTTATTGTAGGAGCTTATCAAGTGCTTATTAGGTACCTCAGAACAGACCTGAAGTGGCATTTCTGCAGTGGAAGTGTGGTATATATTTGTGGGGGACAGTTTGCTGTGGCTCTAGCGTCCTGTATTCCAGTCAGTGAAAGTAGACTATTTGCATGCAAAAACCAGCATGCTCAGGATTGTGGTGCTGCTGTTTTTGATGGGCTGGTGTTGATCAAAGGGGTGGAAGAGTGTCTGATTTTTGGTGCTCATGGGGAGAAAAATGATTGGTATAAGCCTGAAAGGGGTAAACTTCATCAGAAAAATACTGTTATGCTGGGGAAATGGTTTTAAGGAGAAAATGGAGTGAGATGCTCAGGGACAAGGTGACAAGACTAAAGTCAACAAGCTAGCTAGAGTGAACCTGCCACGCAGGTCCCTAATTATAGATTGCCTGCACGAATCCATTATGGCACAAGTCCATTTGGGGAGCCATTGCTATGGATGTTGACTCCCTGTTTTCAGGAATCCTGGCTAAGTACTGAGAAGCAGATGAGCAGTTCCAGTATCTAGTTAGGAATTTATCACGTGGCACCAGTATGAGGAATAGTGCTACTCCAAACCAGTTACAATCTCTTTCTGCCTGAACTGTTTAATACTAGTGGGAGGAATTTTGTCTGAAAATAATGTTTGTCATGGGCTGCCTCTGCTGCTGAAGATGACTTATGATTGTGAAAAAAAAGAAGAGGAAAGAATATGATGGGGTTGTCTTTCATATGTACTTACTATGTGCCTAACAAGTCTGACCAATAATTGGAGTTAATCGCTACCTAAATTATTCTAGTTGTGAAATTTTGCAAAGGCCAGGTGATTTATGTGTCCTCCTATAAGAGCAATATCCTGGTTTTGAGCTAAAAAGGAGTCTTTTGGCTCTTTTTCCTTGCTGAGTGCTGTTTTGGTGAAAGTACATTATTTCTCCCTCTTTGAGTTGGCATAAATTCTGGACAAGAGTTCTTTTCTGTTTAGAAATGTTAAAATAAGAGCTGCTGCCATTTTATGGAATTGTCAGGTCCTTGAACTTTCCTGGGAAAGAAACCATAATCATCTTTTAACAAAAATCTCATCTCAAAATTCACCAGTTACTGAGTTTCTGTGAGGATGCTGGTTTTTCATTCCTTGGTTTGATCTCTTCTCAGTTCAAGCTAAGCCTCTTTTTATTACTACTTAGTTGCCTGAAGCATTACACACCTTTAGAGCATGCCAGTTCAGAGAACTGACTTGAAAAATGTTTGGGGCAAATGTTATTATCACAGGGTGACCTGTGTTTTGGGGAGACTAGGCACTCCAGCTTTGCTTTGTGCTCTTTAGCAATTCATTCAGTAACAGGCTTTTAAGGATTCATACTTATGTTCTAGCACTTCTGTAAAAGCTTCTTTCTGTGCTCAAGGATATATATGTATATCTATATATATGTATTTATAGATGCAGGTCCTGCTTCAGGCTTTGTCATAAAAGTTAACTCCTGGAAAAAGTCCATTTGTTGAGTGCAAACCTGGGTTTTATCTAATTTAGAGGATTCTTAATTCTCAGATGAAGATACCTCTCTGATGCAGTCCTTACACTCTGTCATGGAATCTACTTCTGGGTATGAGCATGGAGAATGGTGAAAAAAACAAGGGATATAAATCAGTATTGTAGCCAAATGCTGCTGTCAAACTCTTTGCATGCAAACTTCAGACTTTCCTCCCTTACAGCTTGCTCACAGGTGTTCAAAATATGGGTCTGGTTTTACCTCTTAAAGTGTTCCCTCCTTTTTACCTAGGGGTTAATGATGACTAAATTTTCTTGCAAACATTTTTTGAAGAAATTTGTGTTGGGCTCTTCTTACTAATGAAGGAATTCCAGGGAGGGACGGAAGGAGGGAGAGGGAAGAAGGAAGCTCCTTGGCCAAGCCTTCACAGACAGACTTGGAAATTGCAACAAATCCCAGTCCTGTGTGAGCCCTAATGTACTTGTGCTCTTAGCAGGCTTTGGTGACACAGGATGAAGCCAGCTGAATCCAGAGAGTGGAGTCTCTGCAGGACAGCTTAATATTGTTTTTGGATGGTTTGTGTTTTCGTAAGGATAATTCAAGTTTGCTTTTTTTTAATGTTCTTTTCCATTCTGCTTGTATTTTGGTTAATGCTAATGCTTTCTTGACACGGTTGTTTTGATATCCAGGTGTAACTGTAGTGGGGTGCTTCTAAAAATCTTTGCAAGAAACGAAGCTACTGATTCACTGCCCTGTGGCCAACAGTTCTGTGTCATCCAGGAGCTTGTTAGTAATCAGAAACTAGGCTATTCTTACCTTTCTCTCTCACTGAAAACTAATAGGAATAAAATCTCAGATTTCAAGATGTAAAATTTGTTATCTGCCTTGATTGATCAAAAACACACCAACATTGAACTGATTTATTTCTCTGTATTCTGGAGTCAGAAATCCTGGAAGACAAAGGAGTATGGATAATATTCCAATACCAATACTGGTTACTTGAGCTGTAACCAGTAACAGAGGGTTGGGGATCAAAATAGTATCCAGCGATAGAGCTGAATTATTGAGTATAATTAGGAGTTTTGAGGGACTGGTTAATAACTTTCTCCTTCTACTTGAATTCTAAATTAGAAGCTGGATAGTGAAATTGTTTGGGTTTGTAACTGGGAGGAGAAAAAGGCCTAAGAAGCTGCAGAAGTTCAGATGAATGTGGAGGACCTAGAACGGTGATGAGGGATAGAAGTCAACTGGCAGCCTGGCATGCAAATAAACCTGGGGAGAAGATGCTTGCTGCAAGAGCTGGTAACAGTATTTGTGTATGCAAGATGTTAATGTAATTGCTAGTGGGAAATTATCTTTCCAGAGTCAAATACAGAGTGGCCTTTCTGTGTGAGAGCTGACAGATGTCAGCTGGGATGATCAGAGATGACTCTTCTTGATTTTTATAGTTTCAATGTTTTCCAATTAGGCACCAAAAGAGAGCAGATGAAATGTGTAAGACCTGTCTGAATCTTAAAAGGATTGGTGGAATTAAAAAGGAGCAAAGACAAAGTTCGAGCAATTAAGAGTAAGGAAGGGGGATTGTCTAGTTACAAGGAGACTTGAGTGGAGCAAACAGTCATGGCAAAATCAGGATTGACAAGGGTGTAAGCAACTTGAATCAGTCTGGAACCTTTACTGGTGCCTACATCTTTAAGGTCCAGGAAACAAGCAAGGCCAGACACAGCCATTTCTCATGCACCCATTAAACCAATTT
The DNA here is from genome assembly GCA_013400315.1 of Bombycilla garrulus. NCBI lineage: Eukaryota > Metazoa > Chordata > Aves > Passeriformes > Bombycillidae > Bombycilla > Bombycilla garrulus. Next base: position 1,780,991 of record VXBU01014574.1, read on the forward strand.
TAATGAAACTGTCACTCCAAGTTCTTAAGACCAGTTATTTTTTCCTTGGGTATCAGTTGACCTAAACTGACCTAGTATCTACTTGGAGTCCTATCAAACAAGATAAAATCATTTTTATTAACTCATTCCTTCCTATTTTTAAAGCTGGATTTCCTTAAAATTCTAAGAGTTGATTACCCCTACAATTGTCTCTTTGTTCCTGGTATAGACCAAAAACCTTGTAAAAAGTGGAATGATACCTGATTCAGTATTTCAAGATTTTTTTCAGGTGAAACTAGGATTTAGCAATATTTGCTAAACCAGCTAGTGCCTGGGATAACTCTTCATTTTGAAGAGGTTCCCAAACTCAGGGGAGAGGAGAAGAGAGCAGCCCTTTGCACCAGAACAGACTCCTCCTCAGCCAGAAGCCTGCTGAGAACAGTCTTGCTAATATTTATACAGTTCTGCTTTTTGGGCAGTGCATGCCAATCACCACAGTCTAGGCCTTCATTATTGCCATCTATCTCCCTATTTTTAAATAAACCTCAACTGGGGCATGCGGCACTTTGTAGTAACTAGAGCTTTCCCGAGGCTTACATTTCAGCAAAGCAAGGGCGTGTAATTTGTTGTTGTCTTATTTGGATGAGGAAAAATGGTGTAGTTCTTGCATGGGTGGCTGCAGGTGAATGGGGAGAAGTGATTACTAATCCTTCATCTCCCTTGTTCCCTGCCAATGCTTGCCTGCAATCCCCTCAAGCAGTAAGGTATTGCATGAGCAGTAAGTAGCCTGCTCTTCAGTTGTGCTATTCACTGATGAAGCAAGTCCTGCTTCTTCTGATCCTTCCTGCTGGTGTCTCTTCCTCCTGGGATCAGCTTCTTATTGGCCACCGTCCAGGCTGCTGTGAAGGTGGGCAATATCCTCCAGTGAGAAGAGGAACCTCAATTATTTGGGTCAGAAAAGCAAAATTGTTCAGATGAAATTGGCTCAGTAGCCTCTTAGACTGTAAGATGCATGAGGAAAGAAAGAGAAAAAAATAAAGAAAACAATGCTTGACCCTTTACAGAACCTCGTTGTACTCTTATAGATGTGATGGTGTGAGTACTATTTACTCTTCATAGTCTAGAGCGGTCACAAGGCTGTATGTAGAAGCTGGTATCACAGCCTGCTTTAAGTCTGTCAACTAAGAATGTCAGTTTGGTCTTTGTCCACTCTGAGAAGTCTGACCAGTAAGCCTGAGTATGTGTTTGTACTGAGGCCAGGTCTTAGACCAGACAGAAAGAGATCCAGAAAATGTGAGGAATCTAGATAAAACCGCAGATGTTTTCCCATAGCTTTTTCAATAACATGCCCTGAAAAGGAAGATGAGAGACTGCAATAATCTTGCCAATTATCTGTGTCAAAGATTTATTGTGCAAAGGTCTCATATTTGCTTATGCTAAGACTGATATCCTGCTCCCTTCAGGGAGGCAGCAGCAAAAATAGACTGATATATATATGAGAATTTTTTTAGATTCTACTAGAGAGATGCACAAAGTGCAGCACAAAGCTGCCTGAGCACTTCCAGAACTCCAATGAAGTGCAACTGGAAGAAAGTTAACCTGGTGAGTGCTGTGTGAATTTGTACTAAAGATGTCTACTTCTGTGGAATGCTGTCAGTCCTAGACAGAACAACTCATGTATGAAAATACCGAAAAAGATACCGAAGATAGCCAAAGATATCCATGCCCACTGGCTTGGATAGCTTTTAACTGCAAGGGGCTTGGTGACAATGAAAGTTAACTTCAGTTGTGTTTAAAGTGAAATACTGTAGAACTAGAAGTACTCAAAACTTATTTCCCCAGAAAATAAGGAAACATGTTTGCTTTTAGCAATAAGGAAGCTATATGAGTATTCTGTAGCTCCTCACCAAAAGTGTGGAAAGTAGTTCAGTGTAGGTAGAATCACCCTTTCTGCAGCTTGAAAGTAAGCACACTAAAATAAACAGTTCTACAGTACAAAATGTTGTGAAAAAGCTGTCAACCTGAGAGTGAGCAGCCTGTATTAAGATCAGTCACTAACACCTTTCTGCTTGGGTGTGGTGGTTAAATGTACGTATAACACTGTGGGGAGGAAGGTAAGTGCTTTGATGTAAAAGGGATTTTGTATCTTCCTGGGGAAACTCGTATGAACACTCTGGGGCAGCATCAAGATAACCTGTAAATATTTCTTCTTTTGAAGACACCACTGTCCTTGCTTCCCATTCTACATAATAAAACTGCAGACCTCATAGCAGCAACCTGACAGCTTAGAGATGTTTCCCCATGCTACAAGAACGCACTGAAGTGCTGAAGTCCAGAGAAGATCAGTGAAGCTGGGGAGTCTTGAGTACAAGTCTGAGAAGCAGCTGAGGGAACAGGGGTATTTAGTCTGAGAAAAGAAGGCTCAGTGTGACCTTATTGGTCTCTACAACTCCCTGAAAGAAGGTTGTAGCCAAGTGGTGGTTGGTCTCTTCTTTCAGGTAACAAGTGACAGCACAGAAGGAAATGGCCTAAAGTTGCACCATGGGAGTCTTAGATTGGATGTTAGGAAATATTCTTTCACTGAAATTGTTGCCAAGTATTGGAACAGGCTGCCCAGGGAAGTGGTTGAGTCACCATCCCTGGAGGCATTTAAAAGATGTGTAGATACAATGTTTAGGGACATGGTTTAGTGGAGAACTTGGCAGTGCTGGGTTAATAGCTGGACTTGATTATTGAGGTCATTTCCAAACTAAATGATTCTGTTCTGTGATTCCTTGTAGAGCTCAGCAGGAGGAGTTCTGCTGGGAACATCATACAAACCACATCTGTCACTTCAGTGTGGAAAATATGCCTGACCTGTGGAAACAGATTTTCATGCAAAAGCAAGTTTTCATGCTAGTATGTAGTAATATTGCTGGGTAGTTCAGCAGTAGTGCTAAAATGCAATATCTTACTCCCAAGCTATTGGAAGGCATGTGAACTGTACTTGAACAGTCTGGAAAACCTTGCACACTGACAACTTACTAGTTTGAAATGGTGTTGCCTAGTTTGGCTCTTCGGTGAATGGCAGTGCTGTAGAGATGCTTGGCCTGGTTTTCTTTCCTCTCAACATTCAGCAGTCAGCACGTAGGTTACTGCTACAACTTTTTAAGAAAGGCACAGGTAATTACTGTAAACAAATCCTGTCTGCAGAAATCAGAAAGTATATTTACTCTTCTGACTGGTGCCTGTCACTGACAGAAGATGGTGGCATTGGAGCAAACCACGGTGCCATGAACAAGGGTTCTTCCTTCTTGCCTCACACAAGCATTTTATCTGAGAAGTGTTTCTCTGGAGCACTTCCAACTCCTGAAGCAACCAGTTCATGCATCTTGTCTGTTATGGAAAGGTTTTTTTATCATATGTTTAGACTGTCATAGTAACTGACTATTTTTTTGAGGCAGAGCAGGGAATTAGTTTCATACCAGCAGAATGGAAGTTCCTATCGTGAAGCTTTTGTGCACAGCAGCTTCTTCAGTTTGTGATCCAGAAAGATTTTGGTAGTGGGGAAAACTTCCCTGCTACTGCCTGTGCTATCCCAAAAAGCTATAACTGCCTGACAGTCCAAGAAAGCATCATCCACCACTTTCTTCACAGGGCTAAACTCTGAATGGTTATGCCTACAAAACTGAGGGAAGCATTTAGTTTAAATGTAAGTAGAAAGATGGGAATTACTCTTAAACACTGTAAAATACAATGCAAACAGAATGAAGTAATGAAACAATGAATCCTTTCCCTTAGGGAGTTGGGAGGAAAAGTTTATTTTTTTCCTGACTTTTGACAGGAGTTTCATTTCTGTTTTGTACTTCCTTTCCTGATTCCTTTCCCTCTTGGTCTAAATTCCTGGCTTGCACACTTTTTTCTTGGTTAGCAGGATTGGGTTATTTTACTCTGAATTTAAAGCTTGCCTTGCATTTAATGTGTCTGTCTGGGTCGCTGTGGAATACACCAAGGTGGGTTTGGCACTTGAAGCAGCTGGTATTAAGCCAAGCCTGGGATCCTTATGATGTCAACAGCATCCTACTGAAGGGCTATTCAGAAGACTCTCTGCTGGCCTGCTGAAGCAAGAGTTTAGATTTCTAAATGGTTTTTTTGAATGTTATCGCCTGACTTGTATAAAGCTGAGTCTCTGTAACTACTTGTCTGTAGATGAGATGTGTATGATCTTAATGTCAAATAACTGCATGTGTTGGTAGGTGGACATCACTACTGCAGTGCTTTGTAGGGGGAGCGAATAGTACCTCGTGGCAATTAACTGAATAGTTAATTTACCTATTAACTGAACAGTGGCCTTCTGGTAAGGAGAATGTATCTTTATTGTTGCCTCTTAAGCTACAGATAGAAGTCCAGGGATAACACGTCCTCTCTGATGTTAGGAAAACCCTTTCTTTTTAACAGCACTGGAATAATGTTAATAATAAATGTAAGAGCTGCTGCTGCTTTTGCAAGCTGCTCTGTATTTAATAAGTAATATTATGTATGAACAAGGTGAAATTCCAGTATTTTCTTCAGTTTTGCTGTCTCTGACACTTCAGAGGAGTAATGGAATAATAGGAGTAACTTCCTTTATTATTCTGTATAGCTTTGAGGCCTGTGGGGGCTGTGAAGGCTATTACTCTGTACAGCTGATTAGGCCAGAACCCAACTGTGAACATCTCTCTGGAGATGGCAGGGTAGGCCTGTCGAAGGAGACATGTCAATTCTGTCCCCAGACAGAAGCTTTGGCACTGGAGTGCTGATGATAGTACATGTAAAGCTGCATGGAATGAGGAGAAGCTCCTGATGCAGCCATCTTTGGCTAAGCATTGTCTTCAGATCATAAAGGGGTAAGAATATAGTTGAGGAAAGTGAACCCTTGAGTGTTCTCAGTACCTCCTTTTATAATATCCCTTCTGTGCAATGGAATTTCAGACTTGGCATTCATTTAGCATGCGTCTCCTGATGGGCAGCCAGCCCTGGGTAGGTTTTGAACTAATGAGATCAGCTATTTCTAATATCTACTTCTTGGTTCTGCTGTTGGCAGCAGCTACACCAAACATAATGAAGGCTGCATGCCAGCTTCAGTTTGAATACCTCTTTCAGCATTTTTGAGGAATTGATTTAGGGACCAAAGTTTGTAGAGCTACTGAGTTGTAATGGGTGGCATTCTCCATCCTGGAAGATCTACAAGGACAAATAATTTGTGATGGAAGAGGTGCCTTTGTATAGTTTGATAGAATTCTCCTCGAGCCAGGTGTTATGAGCCCTCAGAGGTTCTATCACTGTTTGGGTTTTGACCTGCAATTCCCAATGGCATAAAATAAGCGGGATCAGCACGTCAGGTCGTCTTGGAAACAAAAAGGTTTATTAACTGTGAAAATAACAAACTCTCTATAGAAAAAAATCTGTGCCAGAGCCAAGGAGGTCCTTGTCTCTGCTAAAACACCCCAAAATGCCACGAGTTTCCTTTGTTTCCTTTGTCCAGTGCTTTTAGTATTGATGGTCCAGGTGGGGCCTTTGGCACTCGTCCAACCAGGTAGCTTCAGGTTTGAAGTGAAGTCCAGGGAGTACTATGAGGGGTCCTGCTTCAGAACAGTTCCAAATTGGGAAATAAAGTTCCAGCTTTTTCACCTTTTATGGGAGACAGAGAACCAAAAATCTCTTCGCAATTTGCCCACCCCGTCCTTGGGGGGTGCCTCACTACATAGTTTTATTTCCATTGGAGCTCAACCCTGAAGATTTGGCTGCCAAACTGTGTTTGTAAACTATGTTCAATCATCATGTCTCCTTATGAGATTATCTTCCAGCAGAATGGAGCAGTTGGTGTGGTTGTGGTGTATACTAGAAAGTGGGAAAAGGATATCTGGCTTGAGGTAAACTCAGTTGTATCTGTATTGCTGTGAGTGCTGACATAATGTGCCTTGTGTGCATGCCGAAGGGAATGGTACTTACGTAGGAGACAGTGTTCAGGACGTTACAAAGCCATCTTTGGTAAGGCTTGATATTGGCTTTTTGCAGTGGGCAGTCTCTGGCATGGCTAGAAACTTCTGTCTTATTGAGAAGAAGGGGTTACAGGAGGAGAATGTTATCATTTTTATGTCGCTAGTTTGGGGTATTTAGAAAGCTTATCAACTAACTTGGAGACTCCACTTAGGAAGGTGCCCACTCTTCAGCAATAACACTGTGTAAGTAAAGGGCAAAGTACTTTGAGTTGTTGAGAGAAAGCATGAGAAGGGGGTCTGGATGAATTGAGGACAGGTGATGAAGACAAATTTTAGGGGCTTTGGATTTAAAAGGAAGCCCTTTATACCCATCAGACTATTGGTGGAAAATCAGCAGATAATTTGTACTTCATCAAACAGCTTATTCATTTAAGAGTGCTTAAGCAAAACTTAGATGTCATCAGACATGCTTGCAGTTTATGTGCAACCCCACAGAATATACCAAAGAGTCATGTGAAAAGCTTATATCAAGGCTATTCCAGTACTTCAAGCTCTTGTAAATGGGGAAGAAGGATTCCTAGGCTGACTGCATAGGGAAGTACAAGAGGGAAAATAGGCTCAAGAAAGTATTATTTCAGAGCCAGTTTCTGTAAGTGGTTAGACTTCCCATGCCAGTGCACAGAACTCTACAAATCCTGGAACTGACTTTCAGTGGTTTTTGCAGTGGAGGGTAAGGAAGTACGTGCTTCAGTCTGCATGATTCGAGAGAAATGGGGCCAAGAGGGAAGAGTCTGGAAGGGTTTGAAGCATTCAGTATGTTTCGGTAAGCCTTGGGATCACTCTTCATGGAAATCTTGCTTGAGTTACTGTCCTTTGTTGAGGTATTCACCCGGTATTACTTCAACCCTTCTGCTTTTCTGAGAAAAACATATCCCATTACAATGGAATTGCTGACTTCTCACCTAGTGACAACATGAAGCTGTATTCCCGCTACGTTTGCTAGTGGAGATCAACAACTTCAACTGTCATTATGACAGACTAAAGTAGGGGATATAGGGACTGAGAGATTAACTTGGCATAAGGTATACAGTAGGATGTTTCGAGTTTGTTTTTTGAGTTATGCTGAATAAGCACAGGACTCCTTAAACTGGAAAGACTGGATCATAGTATTAAACAATACAATTTAGTGAAGACAAGATTCCATGTTTTATATTAATAGAAGTTTTGCTGTTATTGTCTTGGGACAGGCATTTCATTGGCTGTTCAAGCATTTGGATTTTCTATTTGGCTCAACATGTAGAGTAGCAAAGGTAAAGAGAAAAATAATCCAAGTTAAACATACCTTTTCTTGTCAATGTGTTTGACAAATTAAATTTCATCTTAAATTTGTTTTAGGCTTACATGTTACCTTGGCTGCAGGAATACTCTGAGTAGGAGAGTGAGTTTTGACACAAACTGAAGTAATTACTTGAAATAAATTAAATCAGTCTCTACCTTAATACTGCCAGACTTACTAGAAAGATTTAGAAGTTGTGTGTTAGAAATGTGAGACTTAAGATGAAGTTTCTGTTTTAAGTTTTGGTTTCCTCCTCTTTCAGATGACTGGTTTACTGAACTTGAGATGCTTAAACTTGAGACTTACAAAACTGAAGTTGGATTTTATGAAGGTGATACAGGCATATGGATACAAAAATTGTGTGGGAGAAGTGATTATTTTAAAATATGAAATTTATTTCTTGTCTCTGGTGTGTCTGGCATTTTCTTTCCTACAAGTAAATGTAGTTAAGCGCTTTCATAAACTTGCATGTCAAAAGCAAAAAGAGAAAATTTTAAAAGTTCGCTCCTTGACCGCAGTGACTTTTTTTTCCTGTGGACAACAAAATCACAACAAGAAAAAACAGAGAGCTGCTCTGAAATGAAGTGCAATTCTAAGGGTTTCTCCCAAACCCTTGGTGAGCACTTCAAATACTCCATTAGGCACCTTCTCTGGATCTAGTACCTCATCTTCTCAAAACAGAATGCAGCTGCTGCATCATGTTTGGGGATCAGTTTGCAAAGAAAACGAAAGTATTATTTCCTAGCTAAAAGTCATCTAACAGATGAAGCATAATACTTAAATGCTTCGTTGTAGTGGCTTACACAAAGCAAAGATTGAGGGAGGGATAGTATGAGGGAAGGAAAAATCACTGTAGAAAAATGAGTTTCTAGCCTGTAAGAGAAAAAACTGTCTTGAATTAAACTCATGCAAATAAATCTAGAGCTTGCTGTCTTTGCAGTGTGATCCTATACATTTGTTCAGCCTTTACCATCCTCAATCACAGGCTCTGTGCTTTGAACACGTTCTTATTTGCACAGCTGGAGGCTTGGGGTTGAAACATAAGTGGTGCTTTAACTTAAGCTAAACTCTTCACTTTGCGGGAGGGGTGACTCAAGGAATAAAAGTATTACAATATCTTTCTTGTAAATACCTTCTGCTTGGGGGAAGTGCCTTTCTGAAATTTGTTGGGAAAGCCTTAAGTCTTGGTATAAAACCGTAGGATGCTAAAAAAACCCCACCCAAGGATTGGAACTTCTTAAGATGCAGGACTTTGAGAACCTTTATCTTAAAATAAGTTGTCCAGGTGCCAGTGAAGTACAAACTTGTGAACATTTCCAGAAAGGGTGTATTAAAATAAATCAATCTCTTCCTTCCTCTGCCCCAAAACACAAATCAGACTTCCCAGGAAACTCCCTTCAAAAGCCTTTTTCACTCACTAGATTCTGAGGTTGCATGGGCACTTTGAGGACAGAGGCTGGACAGCCCAATCAGCTGTTGGGAGTTTGGTGACTGGCTGGTTGATATCTTTTGGCACGTGAAAGACTGCAAACCCTGAGAGAGTTTTTAAGACTTTCAAAATTTCCTCTTTGTATTCCTAAAAGCAAGGCATTTTGGGTCTCTGGCTCAGAGCAGGATCTCTGACCCCTGTGAAACCTGCTAGGCTTATGGTTCCATGGCAGGGAACTTGGCTGAAGTCCAAAACCAGTGGTTGAAATTGAAGTGCTTGTGCCCTGTAGGCAATGTGCCATGGACTGAGAATCTAGCCATGATTAAAACTGGAACTTGGCTCCAGTTCTGCCTCCAAAATGGCTGGTTGCACCAGTTTGGAGCCTGAAACCAAGGCATAAAAATGTGAAATGATTCTTTCCAACAGCAACAAAAATGTCGAGAAGTTTATAGTCTCCCTTAATGTGTAAAATGGTATGGTTTTCCTGGGGAATTCTCTCTGGGAAGGACTTGCTCATTGGTACTTAAGTCAGGCCAGTCTGAGTACTTTGACTAATGAGGGGGTGATCTGTGCCATATGAATATACCTAGATGAATCACACTTTCCCAAGATGCATTCTGAGGGTCTTCAAACTTGAAATTTGCCAAAACAGGAGAAAGTATTGCATGTGCTGTTTTGTCTATCTCAGTTTTTTTTGGGCAGCAGCACTCTGCGGTACTAATCTGAACAGAAGCTGCTAAATAGCAGAGGCACCTCTGTTTGTGATCTGTAGTGAACTCTGGATTTGTTTCTCAATAGATTTTCACTTTCTCACGTTCATGCCATTTGTGTCCCTTGCTCCCTCTTTTCCCTGAAGCCTTGCTAAGGCATGTTACTGTGGTACTACAATGCCTTGGCCATTTCTCGTTACCTCCATCACAAAAGGCTGTGCTGTTCTGTTTGTGCTTATAATGTACCCAGATGGTGAATAGAATGAGTGACCACCAAGCTCATTTTCACTTGTGGGGTCAGACCTTTTTCTGCTAAATAACACAAGTGTTCCCAGCTGCTGTGCAGCTGCAGGGAGTCTGCTTTTCTTCACAGGCATTAAAACCCCTTTAATCAGTGTTTGTTGTTTGTCAGCAGTGGTGTTGAGGTGTGGAGAAAAAGAACAGATATGCTTTGTTGGTAAAGTTAACTTCATTCTGACCTCTTATCTTTCCTTTTTCTTTTCAAGTCTGAAGAAGCAGAAAGCAGTTTGGGAAGTGGTTTCTGCAAGCACCTGTGTAAATGTATTTGCTAAAGGAGGAGGTTTGTGTCCTTATACAGATAGAACATTTAACATAAAAAGATGCTCTGAGAGCTTCTTTTATTGAAGAATAAAACTGGAAACTCTTTAGGGCAGAGACTCAAGCTGGCTGGAATAGATGCTCTGCAGACTCCCTTAGTGTAAATAAATATTACATGAAAATGCAAATTCTGTTCCTTAATGCTAGTGTTACTTATCTTAGTATAGAGTCTATATTCAACTGATCCCACTTGCAATCTGGCCAATTTTAACTTTTTTCCCTCTAAAATATGTTATTCCTTTGAGTTTTGGAAGGGGATTTGTTGTTTTGTTGGTTGTTTTTGTTTTGGTTTTTTGGGTTATTTTTTTGTTTTTTTGGGTTTTTTGTTTTTGGGTGTTTTTTTTTTTTTTGGTTGGTTGGGTTTTTTTTTAAGCTGGGGTTTTGTGTTTGTGGTGGTTTGTTTGTTTTTCTTTTAGTTCTGCTTTTAATAGCTTTCTTCTCATGAAGGGAGAGGGAGGAGATAAAGAACTGATAAGGTGTCTCCAATCCCGTTTGCTTTGGATGTAGTGTGCTCTGAAAGAAATGGGAACACAGAAACCAAGAAGCTTTGAGAAATTTCAGAGCTAAGATAATTATTTTCCTCTTCTTTCTAGATGAAGCTTGGGAACCTGCTGGTGCTGCACATGTTTGCAGGTTTGCTTTTTCCCTGAGTCCAGGTTTGCTCACATTGTGTCTGTGTGTAGAGCACCGAGCACTGCTCTGTGAGTAGTGATTCTGTTGTTTGCAAAGTCTGTTTGTGTGTTCATCCTGGAGCTGTTGGGACATCAGGCTGTGATTTGAGCTTTGAAGGTCATTGTAGGACGTTTGGCATTATAGGCAGAATATTTACCTTGCTGCTCTTCCCCTGGAAAGACCAGAGAATCACATTCCAGGCTGGGCTGTGTCTGGGCAGGGTGGGTACCAGGCATTAGGGCACATTGCTCACAGCCCTCAGCCCAGCTTAGCAGTGTCTCCAGCAGTGACCAAGGGACTCTTCTGGAGCAGGGCTGTGCCCTTGGGAGAGCACTGCCTGCTTGCTCAAAGTAGGAATTATGAAATAAAAATAAAACATATGGATTGTGGTCCTAGCTGTTAAAATTACAGAACCAAGGAGTCTCCCCATGGCAGACACGTTTTAGCGTTCATCTGTTCTTTTTCTTCATGCAGCTGAGGTTGGTAACAGAGGAGGTCATGTTCTCAGACCAGCAAAATGCTAAAGGAAGACTTTTTGTGCTGGGTGGAAGGGGATGTATGCTCAGAACAGATAGTAGATTAAATGTCTGTGGGTGGTCTGTATTGACCGTCACTTCTGTAGCGTGAATGCTTACCTGCTAGAAAGGGGGCAAATAATCACCATTTTATACCTGAATGCTGTCAGGGCTGCTGAGCAAAGATGTGGGCTGTGGGCTACAGTGGCGCAGGTGACCTACTCTTAGGGGGAGTTTTAGAAGCCCTTTGGATCTCCTGGAGATATTGCTGGCCTTTCTCGCAGGGCAGTTTTCTTGCGTGAGAAGAACTCTGATCAGACAGGTGTGATCCTGGATCCTTCTTGAATTTAATGCAGACTTACACAGTTACAATCTCTCTGAACAAAACAAGCACCATCTTGTGCAACTACGTAAACCGTAAACTTTTTTGGCAAGGGTAGGTGTGGCATCTTCAGTGTCTGGAAAGCACCGAACGTGCTGTGTGGGCGCCCTACTGTAATCCAAATTACAAATGCTAAAAAGGCTTTTGATTTCTTTTTAAACTTTTTTTTTTCTATTAACGTGGTTCTTGGCTTAATTTGGGTAGGCAAGAACTTCACAGACTGCATTGGGGTGCTCTGCATGTTTCCTCAGGCCCTCATGATTAATCAATGTCGAGTTGTTTCTCTGTCTGCAAGGAGGCACCTGAGGAAAGCTCTTCCACAGCCTTAGGTTTAACTTGTTTGTCAGCCCTGAGAACAGCTTTCTGTTCTTTAGAACTGAAGAGTGTTCTGGATGTATAAGCCCCCTCTATGCTAAGTATTTTGGTACAGGCTGCAGAAAGCTTGAGTGAGTTTTCATGATACAAGATGACTTTCAATAAGTTGGTAATATGCTGAGAACCAGTATTCTAGATTTTTTTGCTGAACCTCTGGATAACTCATATCTGTGGAACTCAGCTTCTGACAAGGAATTTGCAAAAATTTCATGCCAGTAGCTCAAGTCTCCAGTTGTGATAAATAGATCTGTGTGTTCCTTCTAAAGAGAATGGCTCCTGTGTTGAACTAAATACTTAATTGCTGTATGTGCACTATACTGTCCTATGAGGCAACTCTGCTTTGAAAGGCTGTTTGTACATACAGAAACCTGAAAAGCCTTGAGAGTCTTCCAGCATCTGACATCACATGATGGGAGGAGGCTTCAGCATCTTCAGTCTGTTGCTTTTTGTTCTGTGTTTGCATTTTGGTAGTGACAGAAAGACATTACTATAGCCAGAGCAATTCCAACTAAAGTTGTGATAGTCCAGCCACTGAACAGAAAAAAAATCTGGTCCAGCTTTACAATGTTTTTATAGTCTAGTCCAGGTCTCTATAAACAATTTAAAATTGCCTTCAGGTTTAAATTTTTAATTTCCCATTTGGAGCAGGTGTTGCCAGGTTATAGAATGTGTTGCAGAAAAGAAACAAAAACATTTTAAAAACACTGTGCTGTAACAAATATGTCAAGTCTGTGACAGATGAGATTTCAAAAAAAGCTTGCCCCACCAAAAGTAAAATGAATGCAAACCTTGCTTACTTGTCCCAGCTGTCATGTTTAAATAGGTTTAGTAATGCATTAGTCTTCAAAAGATTCAGCAGTACAGTATAAAAATACAAAACGTCTCAACTGTTTTTCGTTTAACTGGGGAGAAAAGGTTTTTTGTAATGAAAAAATCCACCAACAACCAAATTTCAGAGATGCGTGTTCTCAGAGTGGTTAAAAACCAACCCAAACTAGGCTCCAGGCAATGTTTTTTCAACAGCTTTAACCTCAAAGCATAGAGTAGACAGCTTTGTAGGAAACTGTAACACCAAGGTGATTATGGCAGTGACTCACACTTCCCTGTAAGGCATCCAGCTATCAACACACTTGGAGAGCTGTGGCTTTGTGCATGCAGGCAGGGTGTCAGTCAGTGCCCATTTGCCAGCCAGCTCTGAACTGCTGAGCTCAGAACTGCTTTGACAGCGAGCTGGGATATCGGTGTGTTAGAGAGCAGCTCTGTTGCCCCCAGGCTTGCAAGAGGCTGTAGAAATGGGAGGTAGGGACGGGGAAGTGCAAGGCAGGTTTGACTTGCCTTTTCTATCCTTAATCCTCATGGAACTTGTTTGAAGAGTTCTCTGAAATCTTCCTGTGAGCAGGTGATTGAGTTTGGGTAATAATTAAAGGTCTGATGAACCACTAAGTGGGGTAGTATGGGAAGAGAAAAAGGCTGCTGCTATCATGACTTGCCAAAAATTTCTGCAAGTGATTATGGAAAGGTGACCATCAGTTTGGATCCTTAGGAAAACAATCTGAACTTGGGAAAGAGACCTGGGTGTCTCTATAGGCAGCTCAGAGCAGAGTTGAGGGTACATCAGTAAACTGCTTCCAGATGTTGGGATTTGCAGGAAACAAGCAGATAAGATGGGCACTCGTGTGTTGTGAAGTTTCCCCATCACCAAAAATAAGGCAGAACACCAAGGAAAACAGTGGTAATCATGACATGGAGAGAAGGGGTCTGGGTGAGAAGTTGGAAGGTTGGTATTAGTCAAACTACAGAAGACTGACAAGGAATGCCACATTAGTACAAAATGGGTTGCATCATAATGGAATGCTCAAGAAGAGATATGCAGAAAGATTATATAAATTCATTCTTCTGAAAAGAAATAGGTTTTCACATAGTGTGCAATTAGACTGTGGGATGCATGGAGTGCAATTGCCTGCAGTGCTGGGTGTCATCAGGAAGGAACAAGAGGTGACTTTGGGAGTAAACAGGTGTGCTCTTGCAGGTAGTATTTACAGATGATATAAATAATGCTTCCAAAAACCTCACTGGTGATATAAAGGGGTGGTCACATGCATGGTTCAACTACCAAGGCCAATCTTGACAGTTTATTTATATTCCTCTGTCTTTGGTGATAAATTTTGTGTCTCTGACTAAAATTGTCTAGTACCAGATACTGTTTGTGGCACAGTACTGGGCAAGCTAGGCTGTTGTGACTCAGTATTGCCCTTCCTGTGTGGGTTGCGTTTGGCTTTGCACATCTTACTTCTTTAGAGGTGAGGCAGAGTGAGTAATGTTTCCATTTTATTAAAGAGAATGGAATGGCAAAGACCGTTAATTTTTTTAAAAGATGTACGTGTTTCATTTAAAGTTTCCTTCAGGCAAAGTCAGCTTTGTTAGACAGCTTAAAATGCATTATAGTCATATTGTTATTGTCATAAAGAAAAAAATGCTCAGTTTTGGGAAAACAAACAAAACCACTGGTTTTTCTCTCCCTCCTTTTTCCAGTTTTTGATAAGCGACCGTGACAGAGACCCGCAGTGTAACCTGCATTGCTCCAGGTCGCAGTCCAAGCCCCTGTGTGCCTCTGACGGCAGAACGTACGAGTCCATGTGCGACTACCAGAGAGCCAAATGCCGTGAGCCCAGCCTGAGCGTCACACATCGTGGCCGGTGCAAAGGTAGGTGGATTGCAAATGCCTCTGGGAGGAGAAAGGGAACGCCTGCCTCGTAAGAAATTGAATTCTTAGACCTTTGAGTTCAGTGCTGTGCTCTGAGAGTAATCTGATTTGGAATTATGCATTCCTGCAAGCCATGGGCCTCAGTTTAGACAGTAGAGTATGAGCTTGACTGAATTTTCAATGAAAAAAGGCAAAGGAGCTGCAGACATCACTGAAAAGGGGCTGAAGTATATGTCTGCAGACAGAAAGAACTGGCCCCATGAAAGCACAAAACCAAATCCTGAAAGCAGACTTCTTCCTTGCTACTTGTGCTGATGAGAATCAAGACACTTTTGACCCTTTGACTGACAGGAATGTGAGGCTGGGAAGAATATGATACACACTAGATGTTTAGTCCCTTTTCGGACATACACAGCCTTTCTGTGCTGAGCTAATTAAGAAGACTGCATGCAAGGCTTTACGTGGTTTTGGGTTTTTTTTTTCATTTGCTGTTACACATCTACTTAGAAGTGCAAATACTGTCCCTCAATTCAGCTCTTAGGCATAGTCTAAAGATGAAGTTGAAACTTTTTACAGGATTATTGGTGTCTTGTCAGACAAATGGTTTGCATTTGCAATGAAGTGAAAAATAAAGTGGAGTCCATTTTCTGAGAACACAGTTGGCTCAGAGGGTAGATGGCACAGGTGTTTTTGGCAGTGGATTAAAGTGACAGGAAAAACTCATTAAAATCCATGTGACAGAATAAAAATTTCATTTAAGCCTGGCATTTTTTATAAAGGCTTTTTTACTATTGTAAAAATGTATCTTTGTTAGAATTACTTGATATAAAATGGAAATCCCTTTTTGGTGTATTGACAGACTTTAGGTGAATTATGAGCCTGACTTCAAATATTGCTCTCTTTTAAGCAGTTTTGCATTGAAAAAATCTTGCTTGTATGTTTTTTTTTGTTGTTTTTCACCCCTGCTGGCTTGGTTTGTGGCAGCTTCTCACATAGCACGGACTGAGGCTGTTGAATCAGGCTTCTTTCTGAATACTGGATATCCAGAACCTTTCTTCAAGAACTTAAGAAGGACTTGGATTGTTCTTGCAAGTGATGCATTTTTGAGTATCACAGTAGGAAGCAGTATGGTGAGAGCCCTGTTTTTGCTTTCATCCCTTGAGCAAAGTGTCTTAGATAAGCAGCTCCATAGCTGATATTGGCATATAAACTGCCACTGTTCAGTTGCTTAAAACATGAGATCTGAAATGTGGTACATCCTTCTATTAACTGTCTGTTTCTGGAAGCGGACAAAAGTTGCTTCCCAAACTACATGGCCTACTGCATATTGTGGTTTCAGAGTCCTAGAGAAGTAACTGAGACTTTTTTTTTGTCTTGGGCACAGGTAAAGTACACTTTGTTTCTGCTCTCTCATGTTTAGTTGATGCTAACTTGCATTCTCCTTTCCTTTTTCCTCTTACCCTGTGGTACTATGCAGTACCTAATAACCTGGGAGTGTTTGTAAGCTGCAAGTCTTGCTTTTAACCCACTGGCACTTCTGCCAATCCCTGTGAAGTAGGAATATTCTTTCAACTATCGCATGCAAATTTAACCTAGCTGATAATTTCTATATGTGCTGCTCTTTTGTTTTTCTAGCTGCGTTAGGAACATGACCTCTCATGCATAAAGATTACAGTTGTTGGCAAATCTGGGCAGTTGTGAGACAGCTGTGCTGAACTACAGGCTGCTGGCCGGGTCTGTATTGTGTGCTTGCAAAAAGGGAGGTATTGCCAGCAGTGCCTGAGCACCTTGTGCTGCAGCAGGACACAGCCTTCACTCCTGCATGACAGATGCACTGCAGGAGAGCTCCCATGGAACTGTAAGGGATCCCATGGGCCATGGAGCTCAGTCACATACACTTGTGATAGATGCTGTACCCAAGAACTTAGCCTTATGGAATGTGAAGTTTTAACTTGTGCTTCACTCTCTGAAAGGGGAAAAACAACAGGTGACTAAAATAAGTAAAGAAGAAAGCATATTGTGGACAGCAAGGCATAGTTCTGCAGCCCAGATTACCATAGGCTTCCAGTGTATATGCTGATGGCTTGAACTGTGTTTGTGCCAAGGAAAACAAAATGGTTTCCATAGTGAGAACAGGACCTTTTTGATTCAACTTAATGCTCTGTTCTCTCTCAAGAAACTAAGGATCTTTAAAGATGAAATCTTGCCAGCCCCCTGGGAGCTATAACCCTTATTCAGCTCTCATTTGTTGCTAGCTTCCTCATGTGCTTTTCAATGAAATTCCTTCAGTGCTAAATTATCTGAACTCACTCCAAGCCCTTGCGCATCACAAAGGGTTAAAAGTCGGGAGTAGCTTAAAATGATCAAATTATGACATCCCTGACAAATGGAGCCTCACTGAGATACTGGAGAATAGTTCCAGATGATATAGCTGTGTCTAAAATACACAGCCAAGCAATGCTACCTGGATCTTTTCTCAGGAGGTGTCATATCTGATGTTAAATAAGAGTTATACTCAAAACTTTTCAGGGATGAAGGACAAATACTTGTTCGTCTTGACAGCTTGCCAAGACTAATTTCTGCAGTGATTGTTTTATTTGTATACATCTGTGCCTTAGAACACATTTAAGTTCTGTGTGACTGGTTGATTTCTAGGATCTTCTTTGGCTTATTTAATTACAATGTGGGAGTGATCTAAAAGTTTTCTTTAGATTTATTAATTAGATTAATAAGTCTACTGGTACAGAGTTTGTTCTTAGATCACAAGTCACTGTGTAGTGTGAACCTGTCTGTAAGTTACTGGTGGAGATTGTAACAGGACCTTCAGCCTTTCTCCTGGGACACAGGAACTGAACACAGGTTTTGGCTAATATGCTAGAAAGGCAGGTCTTCTGTCTGATGGTTTATTTGAAGATAATGTTCTCTACCTACTATTTTTGTTGGACAGGAGATGATGTTTTGAAACCACTTTGTCTGCTCACTAGATCTATGTGTTTTGTCTTCAAACTTGCTTTGTTCTTTGACTGTGAATAAGAATGTCATTCCTTGGCAGCAGTTAGTAAAACCTAAAATGTCACTTTCAATCACTTTGCAAATCTGGTCATGTTGCGAATAAATTTGGCAACTCAGGAGTAGAAATGCAATGTGGATATCAAAAAAGGAACAAAGTGCATTGGTGTGAAAGGTAGACAAGAAGGTGATCAGGAGCAGTCAGTGTGGCTGGGGAAGGCATGCTTAACCAACTGGATTGCCTTCTACGGTGGGACAACTGGCTGGATAGATGAGGGAAGAGTAGTGGGTGTTGTCCACTTGGACTTCAGGAAGGCTTTTGACACTCTCTCCCATGATATCCTCACAGGAAAGCTCAGGGGGTGCAGGCTGGACATATAGACAGTGAGGTAGTTGGAGAGCTGTGTGGATACCAGGTCTCAGGGGATTAGGATCAGTGGCACAGGTGTGATTGGAGGCCTGTCACTTGTGGTGTCCCCCAAGGTTCAATATTGGGTCCATTATCATTTAACTTATTCATCAGTGACTTGGATGAAGGGACAGATGCCTCTTCAGCAAGTTTGTTGATGGTTCAAAGCTGGGAGGGCTGTGGAACTCTTCAGAAAGATCTGAGGGTTGGAGGGATGGGGAGACTGGAACCATACTGAAATTCAACAGAGTGTGGGGTCCTGCACCTGGGAAGGAATAACCTCCTGCACCAGTACAGGCTGGGGGCAGGCCTGCTGGGAAGCAGCTCTGTAGAGAAGGACCTGAGAGTCCTGGTGGACCACAGGATGTCCGTGAGCCAGCAGTGCCCTTGTGCCCCAGAAGGTCAGTGGGATCCTGGGCTGCATCAGGAAGCATTGCCAGCAGGTGCAAGGAGGGGATCCTGCGCCTCTGCTCGGCCCTGGTGAGGCACATCTGGAGTGCTGCGTCCAGTTCTGGCCTCCTCAGGACAAGGAAGACTCTATGCTCCTGGAGTGGGTCCAGCTAAGGGCTCAAAGATGAAGAGGGGACTTGTGAGGAAACACTGAGGGATCTGGAGAAGGACTGAGAGGGGACCTCATCAATAAATATCTTGAAAGGAGGTGTCACAGGATGGATCCAGGTGTTTTGGTAGTGCCAAGCAATAGGACAAGTCAGTGGTCAGAAACTGGAACACAGGTAGTTCCATCTGAACATGAGGAAGAACATTTTTACTGTGAAGGTAACTGAACACTGGAACAGCTGTCCAAAGAGGTTGTAGAGTCTCTTCCCCTGGAGATATCTGTAGCTGTACTCAATCCTGATTAGTGTGCTCCAAGCGACCCTGCATTAGCAGGAAGTTTGGACACGATGACCTCCAGTGGTCCCTGCCAACCTGAACCATTCTCTGTGGGTGAAAGAAGTTTGAGATTCCAGGTGTAGGACTTGACCCAAATGAAGTGGAAAACAGTGAGGAGAGTGAATAATGATTGCTATCCTGTACAATAAATGGGTATGTTTTTGTAGTTTGCTGAGATCCATTTTTGCCTGTTTTATGCAAATACAGAGATGATTGAGTAAATGGGTACGAACCTGCTGACTTTAGTGTAGCTGAACTGCTTTGTGTCTGCTGGAGACCTGGCCTGTATGTGAGACAGTTACCTAATGGAACTGAAAATAGTTAAAAAGCTGCTTGGATCAATTTTGTTAATTGAACTCTGGATACAAAATGAGGAGAATTAAAATTAAGTAGTTTTAATAGATTTCAGTGGTTGCATTGTATTGATTTGCTGCTGGTGTTATGTGAATCCTGGAGATTTTTTACTTTGTGTTATTAGGAAAGCTTGGGTCTTTATACTATGATGTTGTATGGTATCAATACTGCCTCTGCCTATTGAAGAGAGGATGCTGGAATTCTTGGAGCCTGTTCAGGAGTGCAGTGTGTATATTATGAGGGACATGGTGGTCTTGTTTGAATAAACTATTTATGGATAAGATCAGCCACGATAACTAGCCAATTTCATTGCAAAATCCAAAATTATGTGCACCTGCATTAGGCCAAAGATGTCAAAAACATCACTTGTAGTTAACAATCTCCTGGTTGCCAGCTGCCAGCTTGAGAATTCATTTTCTTTAAAAGGCAGCTTTCTGAGCTACAGTAAATCTGTAAAAAGCCCCAAGTTTGAAGACATTTAAAGTAAAATTAAGCAAGTCTGCTTTCAAAAGAAGTTATGCTATTTTGGTTTTTCACCTAACGTAATGGAGGGAAAAGTGTCCAATTTAGTCTGCTTGAACCATGAAACTGGAATGCATTAATGCCATTCTGGTTTATAAACACGGTGTTTGATATTCCAGAGACCATTTCTAAAGACAGGGAAGAAAGTGCTGAAACACTTGGGTAAGCAGTCAAAATGCAGAATAGGGTATATGAAGCTACAACCATAAGATTAGGCTTTAGTAAAATTTGTAATGCATCTTATTTGGGGTTGAGCTATTTGACAGCTACTTTTTAAATACTTGGCACTTATGTAATACTTTACATTTTCTAATTAACAAAGCAAAAATAGCAAGGTGAAGTCATCCCACTGAAATCACATGTTGATGCAAACATTATAAAAATACCAGCCTGTGGAGTGAGGAAGAGAAGGATTGACAGTTCTTTTAAAAACAAACTGGTAAATGTTGATCTTAAAGGCAGTGTTTTTACTGGAACCGATCTGTGGAAGACTGACAAAAAAGATAGCAATATGCATGCACCTCTCCACCCAGCGTGGTGTATAGGTGTTTGTTCCAAATCAAGGCTGTAAAAGGACTGGAATGACCTCTGGAAATCAGTGAGGGAGTTTGAGATGGGAGAAGTAATCAGTCCAGAGTGTTCATGAACAGGAGAAAAACTCTGTCTTCTCTGTGCTTCAGCAGCAATTTGTGAAGAGTCACCACTTGAGCCAATGATTGAAGTGCAAAAGATGCTGCAGCAACAATGAGCTCTTAAACACCCTGGTGTAGTGGTAGTGTGCTATGAAGTGTGCTCTGTTGGGTGGGAGTGGAGAGTTCAATCCATAAAGGCCAGTTAAAATTGCCGGGAGGGACATGGTAGCCTTAGCAGTAATGTGTTTAAATGGTCTTCTTAAAGTAAGGGCTTGATCTTGTGTATATTTCTTTGTTCATTAGACAAATTGGACTAAGATCTGGTGTTATTTTCCCTTCTGCCTGGGCTTCTAATGTATTTGTACTGCAGGGCATATCACAAAATGTTTGTTTCTACCAGCTCCATCCTGAAGTATCCAGTTTCAGTCGTGTAGTTGTGAGTGTGCCAGCACTAAAGCAGATGCTATGTGGAAGTGCTTTATGCTTCTGTTTTATGTTCAGAAGAGGAACCAGAAATGCCTGTCTGCAGTCTTGTACCCTCATATATAGAGACTAGAAAACACTTTAATTTGGGAGCTTGTGGCTTGATTGTCACATCAGAAATTCACGCCAATTTTTTTCTTTGCAAGTGCACATCTCCGTAATCTATGCTAATTTTTTTCTTTGGTATTTTTTTTGTATTTTGCTTTTTGGGGTTTTTTTGTTTGTTTGTTTTTTGTTTTTTCCTACTTAGTTGTCTCCTGTGAAGCAGAAGCTGAAAGTGTTTTCAGTCAAGCAGCTATGAAACAAAGTGCAGGCACACCATCTGGTTTTGTAGTAATGTCCTCTGTCATGCCAAGCAAGATTAGACTCTTAAGCCTGAACAGAAGATCTGCAGGTGATAGGTGTTCCAGTTAAAAGCGTTGCCAGTACTTGCCGGTGCTTTTCTGCTGAAAGAGTGAGCATGTGTTTGGAAGGAGCAGTTGGCAGGACTATCCTCCACTGGAGATGTGCAAACAAGCTCTGATCGTCTGATCATGTTGGCAAGCAGGCAAAAAGGAAATTCCATGTCAAAGCTTATGGATAACTAGAAAAAAATACAGTGTAAATTTTGTTCAAGTCTTCTTTATTCTGTAGCAATTTCAGTCTTTATACAGGTGCATAATGGGCCCACCTGAGATCAAAACGCCATGTGCTTTGGTATTGTGCAAACAACCAACAAACAAATTAGTCTAAAGATAAGTGACACAGGATCAGAAGTGAGGTGACTAACTTGTAGTCACTCAGTGGTCATTGGCAGAATTGATGCAGGTACTGTTGCTTTCTATCCCAGTGCCTAAGCAGCTGGCATCTGTACTATATACTATTGCAGTGAGTCATTCCTTTTCCAGAGAGAACGGTTTGATTTTCATAATTTTAGATGCCTTGTGAAGTCCTTCTTGGGAAGTAATGTGATATGCTTAAAATGAAACTGTGTTGGCAAACTGGAAACTTAATCTCTTGAGTCATCAATTGTATAAATAAAGTACTCGGCCTGAAAGGTTTGGCCTCTCTTTATCAAAACTATTTACAGCATTGTCATTGATTTCTGTGTCTCGAGATGCCTAGATGGAAGTTACTTCAATTGCCACACAGTGTGAATTCAATTGCTCTAAGAACCCAGACTGACTTTCTAATTTAATGCTGGTATTCGTGATTTTTGTTGTCAAAGCTCATGCTCTCTATGAAACAAATGTGATCTTCAGGGATCCAGTAGAATTTTTTGTTAACCAGTATGATTTCTATGCCTGATACAATGGAGATGGAAACTTGTTCACTCTGTATGGTGCTGCTAAAAGATTTTGAAGTTTCTGCACTGAAAATCTTTAGTCAGTGGAGTCATGGGAGAAGAAAGAAGGTGCTAGTTCTGGTGTCAGAATGCCATGGAAACAGATGTTCACTGTTTCCTTCTCTTTCTAGACCGAACAGCAGTATTATTAGACCTGATGTTTTAAAATGTAAACACCAAGTCAATCTGGATCTCTGCAGGGCAGAGCTTTCTTCTCTTGACTCATCAGTCATTAGAATTAGACTTATCTGGGTATGCTCTGTAACAGTGAGCTTGATCTGGAAAGGGTTAACATCATGCTACACTTTGCCATCATCTGAAGTAAGAACTGAGATCTTAACCCCTTCAAACTTGGCTTGCAGAGCAAGTTTTTTTTCTTGTCTCCAAAGTGAGTAACTGATATGAGAAAGTTGTAATGCACACCTGGCTGTAAGCACTGGGACTAGAGGTAAAAGCTGAGTTTCAGGAAGGCACAGGAAATGGCATATCTGCCTCATCTGAACCACACAAAGTTGGAAGTTCATATGACTGGATGACTGGCTATTTTAGGATCTTCCTGGAGATTTGCACAGAGAAGAGGGGGTCATCACTCTTTTTCACATTGGTCACTGCTCGGCCTGAATTATTTGGTTTACACTCAGCCATCCAGTTTTAGGTTGTTAACGTTAATGGCCTTTCACTGTGTGGATGTGTTGCTACAGTGCTAGTTGAAAGAAGCTTCCAGGACCCTTAGATGACCATAAAAACTATTGACTAAGAAATCAGGCAGCTCTTAATTAACTGGCTTGCAGTTTAATTGTCTAGGTTTGTACTTGTCTTTAGGATCATGAGTGGTAACTCCATATCTACCTTGTGAATGCGCTGGTAATGGTCTTTTATTTATATTTATTTGTTTTGGGGGTTTTTCCCTCGCAGCTGCGTGGGTCATCTGGTAGCTTTTGGAGAGGCCAAATTGCAATGTAAGTGTTTAACTTTGCTCTTTGTAGATGCTGGCCAAAGCAAGTGTCGATTAGAGAGAGCTCAAGCACTGGAACAGGCAAAGAAGCCCCAGGAAGCAGTCTTCATCCCAGAATGCAATGAGGATGGATCATTCATGCAGGTAAAATTTCTGTTTGCTTCATTCAGCCAGGCTTCAGGTGTCTGAGTGAGTTACTCAGGTAAAAATTTGAAAGCTGGGAACTTCTTTAACCAAATGGAAGTTTTGATTCAGTCACAATACCTTAAAAGACATACACATATGCAGTAGCATCCAGCTCCAGTGTAGTACAGAAACAAATGGTGTTAATCTTCAGCATTGCATAGAAAGAAAGAAAAACAGTTGCAGGGGAGGTCAATTTTTCCATGAAGAGGAGCTGTAAAGAGAGCTGTGGCTTACACAGAGCAGGATGGATGCAGCTGATTATGCTATTACCTCTGCTTCATCCATCCCAGGAAAAATAGCAGTCTATTCAGCCAGTTCCTTCTGCAGGGTACTTCTTGTACTGTGTGTCCTGTAGTGATTTGGAAGACTGGCAGAGATGAGATGAGATGAGATGAGACTGCTTTGTTTGGGTTGTTGATTCTTTGCTGTTCAGTTGCTGAAAGTTGCCAAAGTGGGGTAGAAATGAAGAGTGGTACCTGATTCTGTTACCACTAGCATATTGAGTAGTGTCCTAGTGCTGACTGAACTGGCTGTTAAAAATGACTCCTGCAGTGTTTCCTGACACAGTTTCATGCTGTTTGCTCAGTTTTGCACGTGTCTAAAAAGCCAAAACCCTGCAACCCTGTGACATCCACTTTGTGGATTTAGGTAAATCACAGAATGGTTTCTGCTTAACCTTCCATATATCTGATGCTGCTCTAGATACCTTCTTTCTCTGAGAAATTTTAGGACACATTAGTTGTTTGCAAGGTCTTCTGAAGGTAAAAGAAATTCCAAAACAGAATCGATATTGGCTTAAAAAAAGATGAGGAAGGCAGAGAACTTTGGATTTGGTTCAAACATTTTGTGATGCCTGGGGGAATAGGAGAGGAAAGATTTTTTTTCTTCGTGATAACCCACCAAAATTTTTATTCCCCTCCTCAGCCTTACCCTCCCATTATCTGGTGTGTGGGAGTGTTTTTATTTTGTTTTTATGTTTTGATGATGAAGTGGAAAAAAGTTGTATTCATCCTGCAAACTCTGCATGCTTCTTTAGAGCAGCATTATATTTCTGTACTTTGTGGACCATCCTGGGAAGGTTGGGATAAGAGGAGATGGCTGCAGTTTCTTGCAGTTTAACTGCATTTTCAGTTGTTGAAATTTGATTTTGTGTAGAGCTTCTTAGATTGTGTTGGCACTGGAGGCTAATGTTTATAAAAGCTAGCACAGTGGGCCAACATGGAACAAAGTGTTCCATGTTGAACTTCAGAGTTCAAGAAGAAAGGGGTAAGGAAAGCAAACTTTGAAATGTCTATCACCTGTCAGTCAACCACTTGGAGAGGAAAGGAGGTGAAATTTTTAGCCTTATAAGCTGGACTGATAGTGTAGTTGATAGAGCTTTGTTTCAGACAGGTTTATTTTGAAGGTTGGTACCAGTGTCTGGATTGTTGAGAAGTTTCTGGACTTTTCCTTGGCACATTCCTTAGCCAGTGCTGGTTGCCAGGTGAGGGGCAGCATGAAACTGCTTCCAAAAATTGTGTGGTGTCAGTTGGCAGCCAAGTGATAATCACATTCTTCCTCCATTCAGTTCTATCTGTGAACACTGAAGTGCTTTTGTTTTACCTGGCATGATGAAGGAAGCCTCTGATCTCTTTGTATCTGGAATTAACTGAAATTCATATAGTTCCTTGGTTCATGAAAATATCCTGCGTTCCACATACCTCATGAACCAGCTTCATCAGTTATATTGCAGCATTTAAGGTAATTGTCCCTGCATAGGATTTAAGTGAAAAATAATGTCCAAGAAAGCTAACTACTTTCAACCTGCATTTGAGCTAATATTTCCTTTTGCTTTTGGTCAAAATAAATAAAAATTTGATTAAAAAAGTATAAAAACTAGAACTTTGGTGAACAGTCTAAACAGTTTTGCTTCCAGCAACACATGAATAGATCTCATCTGGTGAAGGTATTTTTGATACTGCATCTCTTGTGCAGTGGATTGATGCTCCTGGGTTCTGCTCTCCAGAGAGGCTGTGTTCTTATGAAGTCCCTGAGGCCTTGCTGAAGTCAGCTCTGGACTGTTCTTAGTTTATTCTGGTTCAATACCCATACTATTGCTCCATCTAGACTCCAAAATCTCAGTTGGGAAATCTACAACAGAACAGCATCTGTCAATTAAGTTTCTAGGAAAAATACCCACTGTGCTCTTCAACAAGAGTCTAAGCAGATGCACATGTTTCAGGGTTTATACTCTGTAAAGCTGGCTAGGGAGACTTTTTCAACAACTTCCCCCTTTCTGTGTAACTGTTATTGAAAGGGAATTTTATGTCGAAGAAAAATTCCGATCAGAGAGGAAACAAAGATTCTTGCATATATTTAGAATGTCAAATGTCTGAATTGTTACAGCACTCAATCAAGAGGTAAATGACTTGCTTTCAGGTCATCTTGCTGAGCCTACTGAACACAGTAGGTGTTCAGGCCCACATAGTTGTCCTTGCCATCAGACTTCAAAAGTGTCTGATTTTTAATTTAACTAATGAATTAGTTGTTGGAAATTCTTGAAATTTTTGTAGGACTGAAAAACAAGAGCAGTACAGATGTGGGAGTACTTGGTAGTAGTAGCTATGCTCAGAGAACCTGCTTGGCCTCAACTGGATTGAACTGTTGCTTTTGTAGTTCATCATAATTATCTTCGTTAGAACCTAAATTGCAATCACTCTGGGTAAACACCGAAAGTGGGGCTGTTCTTCTGAAAGCAGCTCAAGTTTGCCCTTTCCAGCTCCTGGAGTTGTACCCAGTTCAATAGTGAATTTGGGGCTGGATCCACTGCAGATTGGATGGGGCTGTAGGGTGGTGCTGAGAGCACAGCTCCTCTGCTGCTCTGTGAGTGGGTGCGTGTGCCACATGGGCAGCAACTGCAGGAGGAAGACCACGCTCACCTTACTTCCTCCTGCTTCCCTGCAGGGTTGGATCTACCGCAGTTTGATGTGGCAACAAGGGTGAAAGGGAGAAGGGCCTAAAGGCAAAGGGTGTGGCTTGCATTTAAATCCTTTTGCAGAGAGATATCATGCATGCTATAAAACACTTGTGTGATCTGTCTAGTTTTCATTGCCTGTGAAATTTAAACCTAAAGCAGTGTTGCCACTGATTCTGTTGCTCAGCTGATCAGATTTCCAGTTCTCCTGTGCATGACTAGGTATAATGGGGTTTGTGTACTGCATCAAGAGGAGCTGGCACTTGTCAATTCACTGGTTATCATAACTGTTTCTATGCAATATGTGTGCTGCTTCCCTTATTGTTGAGTGTGTGTATTGCAAAGATCTTTTCAAATCCCGTTTTAGTGCTACTTACGCATCTAAAAATGTGACATGGATTTGCAGCGTGAAGAAGTGGTGCCACTGCAGGCATGATGGGATGACTGTAAATGGGGAAGCAGACCTGATTAATTCCTCTGGAATTGCTATGTCTTTATATTTCAGTCTGTGTGGGGAATATTACTTCCTATAACAAAATCTCTCTACACTTAGCCCACAGTAATATAAGCAGGCAGATAAAATTTGAGTTATTCACAACATAAGAATGTTTGTTAGACATGAGTAATTCGATTAATTGTAGAAAACTGATGTCATGTACTGTTGTGCAGAATTGAACATGACTAAAACCAGTTCCTGTTCCCAAGACTTTTGCCTTTTTGCTGTTATGCTTTATTTTCCATAAATGCCATTCCTTTTCCATGTGGCACTTAACCTGCTGTGATCTGTTTTTCATAAACAACAGGCACTAGTGGGTAATCTGCACACTTTCTTTTGCTGCCTAATGCCACTGGACGTGTTGCCATGGACTGAGGGAGACTTGCATTCTTCATAGTTTTCCCCCAAGCAGTTTTTCAGAAAAGATTGCTGAGATTTTAAATGGGATCTGTTTCAGATAGATTAATATGAACATGAATAATGTTAATCCTGCCTTGGGGGTGTAGTTTTGTGGAACTCTGTGGTATGTCTTGCTATTAGCTGCCACCTTCCACTGTCTAGTTGTGGTTTCTTTTCCTCACAAGTCTGCATACAAGTGTCTGAGGGCAAATCTCCTTGGAGAGTTTCTTTGAGTTTAGGGTTCTTAAAATCTGGCTCCTCATGCAGTTATGTTGCAGCACTGAGATTTCTCCAAAGTGAGTGCATCAGCCAAACCTGTGGTTTTATGACAGGATCCATGAGGGGCTATCAGAGCAGTTCTGCGTTATCAGATAGCTTCCAGAGCATTCCCACATCTTGTAATATAAGTCTGCTTGGAAAGAGTGATCTGTATTATCATCCATACCAGTACTTTCCCTCCACACTATGCTAAAGCACATATAAAGTTCTGTTTTCTCCCAGGTTCCACAAACAGCCCTTTCTAAAGATTTAGGGAACGCTTTCAGCCTTCAGTGGGACTTCATAATCCAGGTCTGCTCCTCTGTGTTGGCTAGTGTAGCATGATGCTGGGCTGAAGTGCACACTCACTTCTTAATGCAGCAAGGTACTGTGTAGACATGTCCTTCATTCCATGGGTGCTCTCTGTTATTCCAGTATTCAGTGCTCAGATTGCAGCAATACTAAGCTCTCAATGAATTCACCTCTCCTTTCAGAAGGACACAGTCTATCTTGCTGGATTGAAAAAACTCTTTATAAAGCATCTGGTTTTTAAATGATAGGTAGTTCTGGCTTTTTTTAATTAAAAGACATCCCTTCTAGAAAAGATGGTAGCTGTAGCTTTCTGTGAGTACTGCTCTGCAGGTTTGCTACTTAAACACTTGCTTTCTTCCTTTGGCGTTCTCATTTCTATGTTGTGCTAAAGATAAACCATGAGCGGGTAAAGAGGTGAGAACTTTGGTTATTTATGGCATTTCTTCAAAGAAGTACCAGTTGAGATAGCAAAGGAACAAGTTCTTAAAGCAGGAGTGGACGTACTTAGGAAAGTGAAAATGTAAGGTCATTCTTAGCTTCAAAGTGTCACATTCTGTGTCAGAAGCAGAAAGCCTCTCTTGGAGACCCTTTTCCTGAGCTAAAAATAATATATGTGTCAGTGTGTGTGATGGGAATGCCCTTGATCATGACTATGATTCTTTTGCTTCAGATAATTTCTTTCTCTGGTTATGTGAATAGTGAAATTCCTGTGGAGCAAGCATTTCTTGAGTGGTAAATAGACTTGAGGGAGGTGAGCACTGCATAAAGCCCTGGTGGGAATATTTGCACAACACCATTTGTGAAGAATTAAATATGAGTGGAGAACAGAAAAAGTGACAAAAATTCTTTTGGGGGCTGCCGTCCCAAAGAGGCTTAAACACAAGGTGCAGACGGATTCATAGCTCCCCTAAAATTGCCTATAAAGGTAAGGCAGGCTTCTGACAATAATCAGCTGACTCTTAATGTAGCAAAAAGTATGACAAGATGCAGGGTCTCAGCATTACAGCAAGACATGTGAACCAGAACAGAGGCATCACCATGTAGAGTTAAGATAAATAACCATCAGGCCAGTGTGCTGGTTATGTACCACTAACTTGGGTTCAGAGGACTTTCTAGCTGAGCCTCAATGGCTTGAACAAAGGAAATACTTGATTAAGTCAAGAATTGCTGTGTCACACTGGCTTCTGCTCCCTGTGTCAGACTGGATGACCTGCTGGCTTGGAGCTATTTATTTAGCTGTTTTTACAGTGTTTACAAAGGAGCACCTGGATGCTCCAGGATTTGGAGCCTTGCCTGGTGCTGTGAGTGCAGTCAGTAGCTCTACTGCCTTCCCTTACCCTCAGCAGTGCCATTAAAAACTGGATGTGTTTTCTTTTCTCATAGAAGTATCACTTTCAACACAGAATTGATATCTCTACCCTCCATTGTGGAAGGAGCCAGGAAATATTTGTTGGATCTGTGATGGCTTAGGAATGGGTTGCTAAACTTTTCATCTGAGCAGCAGTGAGAGGTTAGTCTGAGTGCTGCTGTTCCTGTGGTCAGCCCAGTGCTTGTCCAAGATGCTTTCAAGCCTCTTACAGCAAACCACCTCTTTCTGTAACTCCATGGAAATTGGTTTCAGCCATCACAGAATTGCTGCTTTGCCTCTCTTCTCTCTGTCTCATGTGTATACAATTTCTCTCTCGCTTCCAGTTTCTATTTGAGCAACATCCCCTTGATCCTTATTTGTCAAATAGTTATAGAGGGATGCTGCTTGCTTGTTTAGAAGCTTTACTTGCGAATCTGGTTCTGGCATTGCCAGTGACATACTGAAGATTCCTCTCCCCTGAGTAACCTAAGAGGCAGAGTCATCGCCCAGTGACTTATCTTTTAATGTTTCCATATTGTAAGGAATTTTCTGAGAGCTGGTATTTAATCATATGGCCAGTATATTGGCTGCTGTTTGATTTGACACATTGTAATGACTAGATGGAATAGAGAAGTTGCTGCTACACTTTTAATTTGGGGAGTGGCGATATGGAGCAATTTTTCTTGGGTTTGTCGCTCATGCTTTTCATCCTTCAGTTGAGACACAGGTAAGATGTCCTATGTCTCTATGAAAAATAGGAACAGTGTCCTTCTGCATGATCAAGGATTTTGCTGCTTGCAGTGCTTTAAAATGCAATTGGATATTTTTTTATATGTAGATGTTAATGATTTACAGGGGTTTTTTTTGTCTGATTTCTTATTATGTAACTTATAATGTTCAGCTGTTGGACAGGTGTGTGTTAATCTGAGATACCAAATTCTGTCATGTGCCTTTCCAGCAGTAACAGGCATTCTGTAGCTGCAGCTTTAAGAGTCAAGTCTATTAAGTATATAGGATTTTATTTTAGTACATAAGATTGTATCTCCTCTGCCTCAGTGCTTACCTTTAGAAGATTGACAAGCAACAAAGTCAAACACTTTTTCTAACATGTATTTTGATAGAGTCAAAATTAACTCAATAACTGAAGATTAGATCTGTGCAGTAAACATCTGTCATGCTTGCATACTTACTCTTCTGATGATAAGTGTTTAAAAAATCTCACTACTTTGGGAGTAGGATGAGAATGAGGTTGAATTTTGGGTTGACAGTTGACATTTTATTTAGAAATAAAAGCTCAAATGTAAGATAAAAGGAAAATTTTAAAGCAACCTCCCACATCTTGGATATTTATTACTGTAGGTGCTCTGAAATTGCCGACATTTTATGTTTGTTACACACAGTACTTACAGAGGGTACTGGATCAGCTATTGCCTTTACACTTTTTTCAGTGTCATACCAGTCCTGTGTAAGTGATGAGTATATCTTCCCTCCCAGCCTTTAAGCTGCAAACTCTAGGCTGTAGGCCACTGTTGTTATGACCCTAAATTGTACTGAGACCTGGTCAGGTATCATGGTGAAAAGCAGCGTGTCTCAATGTGAAGACATTCAGAAAAACAGCTGCACTGATTCTTGAGATTTCTGAAGTGCCCATTCTTCATGGGGTAGCTGTCTGGCCTTTAGAATAATGGCTGAGATTTAATTGCAGTTGTTATCTGTAGAAGGGAAGTCTTTTGGTAGTGCAGTAAAACATGTGGTTGTGGTTGTGAAAGTGCCGAGTGCTGTCAATCTCAGATTTTTTCCTTTTCTTTCTTTTTTTTTAATGACAGTTTCTTCCTTTTTTTATTTTAATGGCAACATGGGGGGAGAAAAGGTCATGGGATACTAGTCCAAGGAGGACTAGAATTTCTTAGCCTAGATATTTACAAAATTACTTCACTTTTTAATGGATGTAATGTGCTTGGCTTGCATAGATGAGCGTATGTAACTTGTAGCTCTCAACTGAGGTGAGTTACATAATATACTCCTAGTTAATGCATCTATCCTGAATTTGTGTCAATACAGATTTTTTGGACTCCTCTGCCATGTACTTTGTTATTTTTCTGAAGGCTTGGCTACAGGACTATCAAGTGACTAATACTTGAGTTTTTTTAAGCTGGGTACACTGGATTTTTTTTAAATAACGTAAATGTCTTGCCCTACAAATTTGAGACACTATCCTGGCATTTAGCTCTATCCCTTGGCAGGATTTTTACAATTAATATTCAGATGTAAAGACAGCTTCCTGTGCTGTTGGGAGTGCAGTCTTGTGTTTGTGTGTGATCAGCAAAGATAAACTCTAAACACAGACCCGAGCAGTTCCATCACATTTATTTTGAGTGTTCAATTAATTACATTGAGCAATAACAAATATTTTCCAACTTCATTATTGCTTATTATAGTCATAGTACTTTTGAGTAATTTGCAATCAATGTTGTGATACATTGAGAAAAGAAAAATGAAACTGCAAATAGCAGTGACAGTGACTGCAGTAACATGGGTACATGAGATTATTGTTGATTTTGGCTGCTAAAAGTAAATGCTTGAGGCAAAATGATTGATTTGCACTTTAGTAAAACCCAAGATATACAAGTAAAACCCAAGATAAACACGACGTACCGTGTTATAATTGCTCTTAGATCATGTTTTATGTGATATTCAAAGCCTTTAAAAAAAATGTCATTAAATCTCTGAACAAACTTTGCTACCTTAGGGCATTGAAGCCAGCTGTCAGCAAGGGGGAATGACTGGTTTTGCTCTGAAGGATCCCTAATGAGGGGACCAGCACAAACACCCCATCACTCTTCTCTTCTGTGTGAAGAGGACTGGAGTTTGAAATTGGTTTCAATGAACTTGTTTGGAAAAAGAGAGAATGGACAGAATTCATTTTACAAGTAAAATAAAAAGGTAGTTTCTGAAATGGTCTCATTTCATGGCTTTTTTTCAGAGATGCATTGAAGGAGCCATCTCTAGTTTATAGTAAAAGGACACATTTCTATACCATTTCAAGGTACTGATGTGCACTTTAACTACAGCTGAAAGTATGCTTGTTAGAAAGGATTTTGGGACCTTTTAGTATTTTCACAGATGCCTGTACAATGATAGTTTACTTTTATCTCAAAGATGTCAAAGGCATCCTGAATTTCTTCCGATTGCTGGCTAATCTGAAAGCTGAGGCAAAGGCTGTCATTAGATTTGTTAGGCTGAATGAAATTTTAGTGCTGCTGAATTAATATATCCATAGATGTTACTAAGATCAGTCAGCTAGATCAGGACTTAGCTGTTCTTACTTGAGAGATTCTGTACCTGAATTAAGAGATTCTGTATCTGAATTAGTAATTCTAGTGTCTTTCTGTGGTGAAGGAAGGAACTGGGCAACTCTAGAAGTTCAGTTCAGAAGTAGAGCTTTAAAGTCAATCAAGATGGATTTTGTACTGTGTACCTTTTGACTCACTAGAACCTTCATCAAATGTTCTTAAGTCCCTTTCAGTACATGAGGAGCAAGCATGTTGGATCTTGCTTCTGCTGTCTAGTTTGACATAGTAACAGAAAAGGGCTTAAATCTATCTGGAGAAGGTTTGTTCCAAGTCAGTATTGTGTTTTTCCAGTCATGTTACTGAAGAAAACACTTTTGAAATGCCTACAGATGCTGCTCTCAAGCCGTGGCTGTGGAATTTGGGATAGGGTAGCCTTTCCATAACCTGGCTAAAGGACAAGTTTTTAATAGTAAACAGTAAGTGGGATATAGCAGAGGGTGGAATGAGCTGAGACACAACTGCTGCATCCCCCAACTCAAGTGTTCTCAGATGATTATTTGTAACTTCTTTTGCCTCCTGAATTTCAGCTACAGGAGTTGGAATAGGAGAAATCATCTTTCTTTGGGTGGGAGGGAGGTGAGGGAAGACAAGATAATGATATCAAAGGTAGTCTTCTGTAAGATGTCCTTGCTCCATGTTTGTGATAGCTCTGGGCTGGGACTTCCAGTAAGATGCTGAATTATGATAAAGTGGTTGGTGATAGAGTGAGAAATGAAATGCCTGCTCTTTGTTTTATTAAACAGGTGCAGTGCCATACCTACACTGGATACTGCTGGTGTGTGACACCTGATGGCAAGCCTATTAGCGGCTCTTCTGTACAGAACAAAACTCCTGTATGTTCAGGTACTGTGGGGGTGGCTTCACAAATGCTAACTTTATAACCAAAGAGGGTTGGGGTGAATGCATCCTTTTGAGAGAGCTTAATCTTTTCAGGTGACTTGGCCAGTTTACTCCACTTAACACTCTGGCATGTCCACCCTGCAGTTAAGATACAGATGCTTCTGCAAGGCTCAGTAAGAAAAACTACTAAGCCTGTGGCAGCCAGGGCAAGAGTCACTGTTGCTGTGTACACCAAAGATTTTCTGAACATATGGGATAACTTTTTTCCATGAGCTGTATTTTAAAGAAATGGCTCTTGAGCTGTATTTTGGGAGTAATTTTTTGTACAGAGTGATTTCAGTTAATTAATGAAGGTGGTTCTGTGCAAAACTGTCAATTTCTGAGGTCCTGCTGTTATAATGAATTTGGGTCTTTTGACCACATTGCTTAGTTTAGGATCCCTGTGTTTGTGTCAAGAGCTGGGCAGCACTGCGCTTGCACCGCAGCTCACAAGAGGGAGGTCCAGACTCAGGCTGTTACTCATGTTTATTAAGTGATGTGTTTCTGGGCACTCAGCCTGCCATTACTTTGTTGCCCAGCAGTTTATTGAGACCAAATCCACAAGTTTCTTTAAAACAGAGCAATGTTATTTTTCTTTCTTCACCACACCATTCAATATGGTAGTCCCTGGCTCAAGTGGAATGAGATTGGGCTCTAGATTTTCATATGGCCCTGATCAGTGGTGGTCTAGCTTTGTGAGCTGTGGTGAACAGTGCTGCTGTGACAACACCACAGTAAATACAGGCAGGGTTGGGAAGCTGTTGTGTACTTCGGGGAGAATTGAAGGGCAGCACTAGAATTGTGCTAACATGTTCAGCGATGCCACATAAGCACTGCTGCTGTGTCTCACTTCACACTCTACAATCTGCACCTCAGGGGTTTTTAGTATAATTCTCCTGTCGCACCTTGCAGTGTTTGCCCTTTAGGTGGGAGCATGACAGCAGTCAAACCTTTGGGATTTTGAATTTTTCTCACTTTATCCAGTGTCCTCTTTGCTGTAGGTGTTCTGTGATAATAAGCAAACGTAAGTGACTTGCATAAGGGTTTGAGTTGAGTGGGAGAGCTGTCTGAGAACCAGTGAGCCAATGTACCTCGAAGAGATGCTTGGTTTTTCGCAGGCAGGTGGAAAGAAAAAAATATTCATATCTAATTTAGTGTAAGGTGCAATCCTACAGTAATTTGGCTAAAACCTTTGGAATATAACTTTGACACCATTTCCAGTATATCATTTTGGTAGGGCATGTTTTTGACTTTTACTCATCTATTCAGTTGGTCTTGTGCTGTTTATAAAGTCATGTTGTACTGTAGAACACAGATGTTAGACATATGATGAATAATATTGAGTTTGTGCTTACAACTTGTAATTCAGCAGTAGATCCGTGATGAACTGATCTGCAAGTGAAAGTGTCCACACAATAGTTTACCTTCAGAGTTTGTCTTGATCAGATTCTTGGGCATGTCAGAGCTGCCTTCTTTAAAGCTGACTCTTGATCCATGTTTCCTGAATGTTCAGTAATCACTGGAACTGTTTAGTAATGGTGCATGGAAGAATCAGTTTCCTGTGAATAAAGCTATTTAAAAAACCCCTCAAAACAACAAAACAAAACCCCAACCCCCCTGAAACAAAACCAAAGAAACACAAAACAACCAAAAAACAAGCAAACAAAAACTAAAAAAAATAAAAAAGGCAAAGATTTTGATACATGTTGGTAATGGATTTATTTGAAAAAACTTTATTACCTGTTCAAGTTCTAGTACAAAACTGTGATGAAGCACTAAAGCAGAGTGCAGAAACAAGCGTAGAATCATACATACTATGTGAAGATCTAAGTTATAGTAAACAACCCAACATGTGTTCTGTTCAAGTACATGCTGGATCTTATTCAGTGTCCCATTTCAAACAGCTGGGGATGTTCAGGGGTTGGTTGAAATCCATTTTCTGCAAATTGTCCCAGTTATAATCCCTTTCCTCTAGAATACTGTGCTTGCATTCCCTGCACACTCTCCCCATCTGCTTTTGATTTGTTCTTCCTGACATTTGCAAATGAAAGAAGTGACTCTTATTGATCTTTCCTTCTTGCCCTTGGATTTATTCCAGGTTTCTTACTAGCATGATGTTCTGTTGAGGTCTTTCAAATCACTAGATCCAGCTACTAAAGATTTCTTGTTTACCCTTATCCCAATTTAATGTCTTAATGCATAAAACTTCCTTATACTTTCCACATTGGTTGAAGCTCCAGGCTCTCTGAGTCTTAAATGGAGCTGTTGACAAGTAAAGTAGATGCTTTATGGGTTGAGATATTGACTGTATTAATGTGACATCATATGCTGTGTGATCGTGCAGCGTCTAAATGGATGCCTTTTTTTTCTTTTTCTTTCTCCCCTTTAGGTTCTGTAACTGATAAACCATCAAGCCAGGGTAATTCGGGAAGGAAAGGTGAGTGGAGTCCTGTGCTTCACCAACTTGTTTTGTAATAGCAGCTGCCCAGCCAAGTCCTTTAAGATAGCTCATGGGTTCCTAACCAGCTCCAGGGTGCAGGGGTGGATGTGCCACCAGAGCTCCCCTTCAGGAGGAGGAAGAATGAGATGACTGTTCTGCTCCCTGTGAAGTAGAAAAGGGTGTGCTCTGCTCTGTGCTTCTCAGCTGAGTTGAAGTACAAGGAGGCTGAGCTTCCCAACGGAGTGGCTGGTCCAAAATAACCTCTGCTTGTTCCCCTTGAAGTAACATACTGAGCATTTCTCAGTGAAATCCCTAGAGATTAGGAGGGCTGTCAATGTGATTTGTACTCCAGGAAACAGGAGTGCCAATGTCATGGTTGTGGCTTTGTATGCATTTGAAGGGTGGGGGTTTTGTAACAGTGCATAAAACCTTCTGGCCAGCTGGAGCAGTGCTGGATTAAACCTTAGCAGTGCTTGGAAACCTCACAGGCACTGATTCTTCTTTACACTCCTGTCTTCAGTCCTTGCCTTTCCTGAGCAAGGCATTAGATGGGTCATTGCTCTTCTCCTGTGAGACTTCATAGCTCTTGCCTGTGTCCTTTGGTCAGCATTCACTGAAATGGTTTTGGGAGGGTTGACCACTGAAGTACACACTGAGGAGCAGTCAAATATGTCTTAAGGCCTTTACCCTAATTTTCAGCTTTTTTTCTTCCCTAGCCCCAGCTGAGAGTCAACCTTTGAGTTTGTCTCTGTATTCCAGGAAAACTGTGCTGAATGCATCCTCACTTCTGCTGGTGAGGATGAATGCTCTTTCCTGGGAGAAGTTTTGATAACCAAAGCAGGATTTTTAGTGCTAACTCTCTAAACCACTTATTCCTGGCACTTCAAAACCAAGGAAAACAGTGACTTGATGCCAATACTTTAACTTGAGGGACATCGTCTATGCTGGGAATGTCAATCAGATCCTGAAAGCACTTAAAAGGGATTTGATTGCTCTGTTCTGAGTAGAGATGTATTTTGAGCATATCTGCTCTCCAGCCTATTGCTTGAATATAATAGCTTAAGAAAAGGTAAGGTAAAATAAATATGCAAGGAAAACTACTTAGTTGAGACTGAATGCTGAAGCCTGTTTCTTATTTTAGGTAAGGATATATCTCTTTAAACCTATAATTATGCATTAATGTGTAATTGGCACCTGAACACATGGTTATAATTTTGTTAATGCAATCATTGCAAGTCTAGCCTGAAGTACAAGTAAATCAAATAGCTATTGAAATCTGGATTATTTTTGAGTTATTTGTAGGTTTTTTTACCTGGGTAGTCCTGGTCTGTTGTTCTAGAATTGAAAGTAGCTAACATTGGATTCCACGAGAAACAGGAGCAAAAGGGAAAACATCTGAACTTGTTTTTTTCTTCTTCACTCCCTTTATTAACTCGGAGGTTGGAACATTCAAAAAGAAAACACTAAATGTTATGAATTATTTTAAAATTTGCAATATAAATTGATTCTCCTTGGTGCTGCCTGTGGCATCCTGTTTCAAGGATTGTATGCTTGGTCATGTGGCTGCAGAAACATCCTGTGCAGTAGCTGACAAAGGGAAATGTTTCCCTTTGGGCCAGCATGCTTCCAGCAGTCATGTAAACTTTGTCTCCTGCAGTTCTGAATCTGTTCATATCTGTTTGAAAGCCACACATAAGCAAGTCTGGCCCTATTCCATCATGTTAGAAAAATACTTATAAGCAGCTGTTTAATGGGTCTTTTAAAATCCAGAGGGCTTTCAGAAGCTGCAATAATTTGGTTAAAATTTGATGGACATAGCATTACTTTTTCATCTAGTGGTGAAAATGACTAATCTAAAAATTAATTAGTCCTTCTTATCAGTGTTTTTTCTTGCCTTAAGTTACCTTGATTCAACATTTCAGTATCAGGTCCTGCTGGAAGGAAGCTGGCATCAAGAACAGCCTGGCTTTTTTGAAGCGAGGTGGTTGCTGCAGGTCTGGCTTCTCTGAAGATTGATGGCAAGCCAGCATGCACATAACCATCTATTCTAGCTGAGTGTTCAGACACTTGTTGCAAAGATTGCCCTTTGCAAGGTGACAAAAAGGGCAGGAGGAGGAGAGGTCCAGCAGGAACTGGGTCACTGATGACTTTTCTATTATAGAGGCACAGCCTGGAAACTTCTGATGTCTCTTTGGGCTATCTGATTTGGGAGCTTTTGGAATTTTCCCATTGCACAGCAGACTCCTCTCTCTCCATCCCTGAGTGAGGGTCTTGTAGTCAAAGAGCATATCTGTCACAGAATAGGTACTCTGAGGAAGACAAAGAATAGCTAAGACTCTCAAAAGTGTTTTCTTTTTTCTCATTCATAAAGGAATGTAAAATATGAGCTAATAAACTTCATGCCTTTCAAGTCTTCAGGGCAAAAGGGTGGAGGCTGCTCTGCCTTAGAAACAGTGTGGATGGGTAGGCGTATGCTGCTGGGTAATAAATGAAGACTTTACTAGCATATTAGCTCTCGTTTAGAAGAGGCAAATCAATGTTGGAAGGAAAAAAAAAGATGGTTATTGGTAAAATCTCTTTCTCCAGATCTTTTGCCTCTTTTTCTTCCTGTTGAGCTCTCATTTCTGGGGCTCAGTAAGTATGCTGGAGTACCAGAAGATGTGAGGTAACATATGATTCCAGTCACAGGCTCTCTTCACTGATGAGAAGAAAACAAAGTGGCTTTATGTTCACGTGGCTTGGCATGTAGTTTCAGAAGTGGTTCTGTGGAGCTTTCTGCAGAGACAAGCAGGCATGCTGGCAAGAGATACTTCTTATTTTTAAATTCCATGCTCTGGCTACCCATATTTACATTGCTGCTATTGCTGTATGATGCAATGCCAGTTAGTCATACAATTTGCCCCATAAGGTAATTTAAAGCAAATTAAATTGGCACCAAGCTTAAAACTTTAAAATAGGCCATATTGATTTGTTCTGTGTCTGAGAAGCGTTCAGCTGCTGGAAGGCAGAGCAGACCTCGGCCTGGGGAGATGGAGGCGTGTTTGCATGAGGTGGAATGGAAACCCAGGCCCTCCAGGGCATGCTTGCTTTGTGACTTTGCAGCTCAGACACTTATCACTGTCCTTTTTATGCTGAATTTGTCCCAGTGAAGAACAAGTTTCCAAGAACTTTGCCAAGGAATGCAATTACTCTTCTGTGAGATTAGGATATGCAGAACCTGCAGATTTCTGTTGCGCTTTGTACAGTCCTTTCTCGTAAGGAGCTTCTTGCATTAATTTGCTCCAGTTGCTTAGTTTGAAGGTCCTGAGACACTCGGAAAATGCATGCTGTCCTCTAGAGGTCTGGATCTCCCTAGTCTCTCCCACTAGGATGTTGGTAATGTTTAAAGAAAGCAGAGAAAAAGCATCCTTGGAGCCAACGTTACTGGATTTCTTCCCTGCCTAAAGAATGCAGAACATTCCTTTCCAGCCAAAGGGAAATTGTGCCATGCTTTGAGACAAAAGAAGTAAACATGAAACAAAATAAGGTTTTAGTTTCTTTATCCGGAAAGTGTTGGGATTTTAGCTCAGATTTAGCATATTGCAATCAGGAGTAGTGTCTTTTACTCTAGTAAAAGTCTTTTTACTTGGTTACTTCTAATCATCAAGAAGGTTTTAAAAGTAGTCTGGTTAGGAATCAGAGGGATGTAAAAAACAGCCATTAAACTGCTTATCTCTGTAAAGTCACTGGGTTTTCCTTCTTAAAACTGGAAACAGAGTGAATTAGAAGTGAGTGAAGAGGAAATTTATTGAAGTGGGGATTCTGGTTCATTAGTGGTAGTTTACTGTTCTGGACACTGTATGTGATAGCATTTTTAAACCAACTGAATGAAGGAAGTGGAAAAGGATGTGGATGGTTCATTAATCTGAGATTTAAAGATGATGCAAGTGCAGGGTAAATTTGGGCTGGAGTACTTTCAGTGTCTTTCATGAAGAGTCTTGAGTGATATGAACTCCCTTTTTCTTTCATAAAGTAAACTTTAGCAGTGCAAAAAGTTCCAGGCCTGTTTTGACTAGTCTTGTTCCCCTATTGCAAAAGCTGGCAATAGCATCTGCAATTACCTGAGCAGTTGTTGGTGAAATGTAAGCTCTGATGGCCCTGCTGAAAGCAAAGCCCAGGTTGAGCTGATTGTACATTTACTATCTTACCTGTAGAAATAGCTCTTGTATGGAGCTGCTAAAAGCTTTCCTCAATGAGCTTTGCAGCCTACAAGAAAACACCAAACCAGTCTGAGAAACCTAAGATGAGCTACTTGAAATTCCTGCCAATTAAACATGTAGAATTGGGCTCCTTTTTGTGGGTTTAACTGTCAGAAATCAGTTTAAAGGCAGGCTTTGTTGGCAGGAAAATTCTGAGCTGCAGTTGTGGGCAAGTTGGCCCATTCTGTGGCTTTTTTTTTCGTGCTGTTTTCCAAGCTCTTACCTCTAGAAAATGCTAATGGCCCAGTTCTGCAGCCAAGAGACTGAGCAATTTGAATCAGTAATGAGCCATTAGTGTGAGTCAGTAATTAGGCTGAGCGGTAAGGGGCGAACACTCTCCTCAGGCAAACCCAAGTGCAGGAGGCTTGTGCTGATGAAAATAAATGGAGCTGCTTGTACCTGGGGACCTGGAAGCTCTGTCTGCTGGTGGTAAAAAGTCAGGTGCAGCTGGCCCTAATTCACCTGCCCTCAGCTCGCAGGGAGAGGAGCACAGGGCCTCCATGGGGCTTGAATGTGGCACAGAAGACAGATAATAGCTTGACAAAAAACAGGTTGAAATGTGACTAAAGCATCAGACT
This sequence comes from Bombycilla garrulus, assembly GCA_013400315.1. Lineage (NCBI taxonomy): Eukaryota > Metazoa > Chordata > Aves > Passeriformes > Bombycillidae > Bombycilla > Bombycilla garrulus. The sequence goes on from VXBU01014574.1 coordinate 1,821,693, forward strand.
GGGACTTTGGCCTTCACCTTCTCCAGATCTTTCTGGATTCAACTAGATACTGATCAGATCTGGAATACAACTGTGCTGTTATGCAGATCGAGCTTCAACTGCATCTCTACAGAGTTTTACACTGAGAAAATAGATGTCTTTAGCACTTTGTGCAGAATACAAGAAAGATAAAGAAATATTGCGTGGCCTTCATCTCAGTAAGATGAAGTAAATATGAGTTTACAGAGGCAGTATGAGGTCAAGTGATGGTTCTAGTTGGTGAACACCATCTTATGTTTAATTTTTTGCAGAACATTAGCAGGTAGCAAGTCTTCAGTGCTACCCAAACAATTCATCTGGATCCCTTATGTTAAGTGTATATATTTAAATAAAAAATATGTACTAATTTAGAAATCTAGATGAAGGAGATTTTTCATAAAGGCATCATTTTCTGAACTGTTTAACTTCATCATGTTATTTTCCTAGACCAGGACTCATGTGTTTGTCAGGTCTTTTATGGGTAAAATATACACATGTGCTGAAAATGTGCACAAACAATTTGCTGCTTGTGGATAGAGCTGGGTGTATAGTGTAGCTACATGGAAAGTCAGACTGTACTATGCACATGTAATAAGTCTGTTTCCTGAAAGAACTAATTTGCTATGTGTGTGTGCTGCAAGAGTGCTGAAGTCCTTCAGATGTGCAAAAGCTTGATTTGTTCTACCACGCACTGATGGTGACAGTTTCTCAGTCTGACCTGTTAAAATCTGATGGAGTTAGGAAAAAATCTATGGGAGAAACATGAACATGTGCTTCTTTTCATGAAACTAGGATAAAAACTCAGTGGACTGAGAAGGTACGGGGAAAGGTTGGTGTAACAAGAACTGTCCTGAAATAACTCAAGTGGGCTGTGAGCAGAATTTCTGTAGAATGGTATTCGTAGCACATAAGATCTTGGTTAGCTCATATTTGTATTTCCAAGCAAACTTAGCAGTGGAATTGAAGTTTGCTTCCCTATTGTAAGAATAGTTATGTAAAAAATACTATTAACTTAATCAGTACATTTGCCAGCTTGTAAATAGTCAGAATTCTCTCTGCTTCCTATTGTTATCACTATACTGTATATAATCTACAAAATTATTTATTATGTAAAAATGTAACTGTAGAAAACAAGTCAATTTCACAGGCATGGTAGACTGTAGATTGCCAACATAACAGATTTTATTAGATAGCAAGAACCCAGCTTTTAAATGAGAATTGTGATCAATTTTTTGTGAACAGAGGAGTGCAATTTTACAATACTGTGTGTATTGGATCGCTTTTCCAGAGCAGAGCAATGTTCTAAAAAGCACTTAGGTATCACATGAAGCAAGCAGGTTTTTGAAATATTATGGTCTAGAAGTAAAACCTCAAATTTGTTACATAAACAATAGAACTAAAAACAATCCTTTTGGTTCCCCACATCACTGCCTTGTCTGAAATTGTTTAGTTTTCATCAAGACTTTTGTGGGTCTCAGAACATATGTATCAAATTTGAGACTGAAGAAAGTTTCATTGGCAAGTATAAAAACAAGGCAAATTCTGTTTTAAAGTGTATTTTGTTTGATACAATGCAAGAATTCTGCTTTCATCTATAAAGTAGCAGTTCCAGTCGGTAGCTTAGTCTATATAATATGACTTAATAAAATTGTAGTTTACAAGTGTTATTATAGCAATCTACAGACAACTCCTGTCTGTAACGTCTTAAGAACAGCTGTAAAGCTTTTTAAATTATTAAGTCATAGTATTGAGCAACCTGGTGAGTAGATCTAATAAGTAGACTAACAATTGATTAAACAACATCTGTTATTATTAGCTGTTTATGTGTTATACATGGATTTCTGGTGTCTGATCATTACAGCTTGCAGAGAAATGGAATAAATTTGGAGTCTATCGGTTGGTTTTGTTGTTAAAATATTTTATGTAAGGTCAAAACCTTTTCTCTTTTTAAAGAGTTGTTGACATCATTATTCTCATACTCTATAGAATCTAGACATCTGAATGTTAGTGTTGTTTTCTTTCAAATCAGAGTAATGCACCAGGAAATGTGTTTTGTCGTGATGCAGGTGTTTTGGTCAAGGGGCTGGAAGTACTTTCCTTCAACTCCTTTGCACCAAGAGCTCTGTCAAAGTTTCTGTATAAGAGAGACAAACTATGAAATTGTGATGGGAAACCTTGAATGCTTACAGACCATGTGTGCCCTTAAATAAGGTAGGGAGAAAGCTGGAGTGACAACCCCAATGTTTGGTCAAGTTCCTGAGACAGCACCTAGGGGAATTAAAGCTTCTTTACAACAGATCTATCTGGAATAAAAGCTTTCCTCTGTGTGCTCATCTAGACTTTTGTTCTGTGTTGACAGCAAGGGAGCTGTAATGCAAATTGCTCTGATAAAGACTAAGGATGGCAGAAGTCTTCCCCACAGACAGAGTTTTTCTGGGTGGTGTCCATGTCTTTTATTACATGTTCCTGTGCTCAACTTGGTGCTCAGTTTCTGATGGGACCTTTAGGTGCTGCAATTTGTGTAAGGACTTGCCAGGTTTCGTCCTGACTGTTCAGCTTCTCACAAATATGCCATTAAATGAGATGATTCTTAAAATCAGCTGTCTCTGGTTCATTTTGAACAGTGCATCTGAAGATGTCTGGCAGTCTGTAACTTGAGGATTGACCTTCGCCTTAAAATAAAAATATTTTAATATTGAGAATGTGTTGTCACTTATACCCTGTGTACTCCGAGATGCTTTATTCTGTACATACGCATTTCCTTCTGAAACACATTAGATCCTTTGGAGGTCCTTCCAGCAGTACTGTTACGGTATCTGATTCCCTCTGTTCTCCATTCCTTTCCTCACAAAGAAGAACTGTTCCTTTGGTTTCATAATCAAATAGAAAACCTCCTTTAGACGAAATTCAGATCCTGGGCTTAAAAAGCTGTGGCTGTATAGTTAGAGAGCAAAGTTGTGCTCCCTCACTGAAGCTCTGACACTCCTCTTTAATGATCCAGTGAGGAAAACCCATGGAAACAAGCAGTGGAAAAACATATATTTCCCACTCCCCCTCCCCTTTTTCTTCATTTTCACACATGCACTGCAGATATAACAGTGAGGTATCCATTCTCTTTGCCTGCGAGGAAATGAAAAGGCGTATTGTAAGCCCAAGGCTAGTCTGGTTGTCAGCCAGGAATTAGTCCTCTAAAGGAGAAAGGGAGAGGGGCTGGCGAGAGAAGAAGCTGGAAATGAGGAGCTAGAAGGGGGAAAGTACATTCTGAGATAGGCTGACTGCACATGGCTAGAGGTGCAAGGGGTCTTGTGCTTCTCCAGTATGCAGGTGTTGGGAGAGAGGAAGGCAGCTTATACACGGGCATGTGTCTGGGGGAGCAGGGTCAAAAATTTAGACTATTTACTTAATCCCTTGGAAAGGCTTTTTTCTCTTCTGTTTTCTTTTTGTGTTTAACAGACTGCTTTACAGGGGACACGTGTGGTAATTAACACATGCAGCTGTAGGGCTTCAGCCATATGTCTGAATTTCAAATGGCCATTGGTCTGGCAAATTTGCTGCCGTCTCCAACCCCCCACCTATGGGCCTTGAAGAGGTGGGAGAATTTATAGAGCCTTTACCTTGAAGAGACCAGAGCTGGAAGGAGAGGAGTTAAATGTGACTGATATTGGGGAGAGAGGGAAGAAAGAGTGGTGTTGTAATCACACCCTTCCATGCCTCTTGCCCCAGCTCACCATATATTATCAGGTAGCTTCTGAAATGTTTTCAATGCTAGGATCTTGTTATTACTATATAAAGCTTGCATAACAATTGTTTTTGGTTTTTTTTTCCTTGTTCAGCAAAGCAAACCAAGATCAGAATCACAATATTCTTGTGGGCATTTCATATGTGCTCCCTTTTCCACAGCTGCAGCTATCTGGGCTCTTGCACAGCCTAGAAGTAACAAGGTGGTAGTTGATTGTGGACTTTGAGCAGCCTTTCAGCAGGAGAGGTAGTTGAGGAGGGGGTGTCTATTGGGTTGTGTGGAAACAGAGAATACATCAAAGCAGAGGCTCCTGAAAAAAAGAAAAAGTGATATATTGTAGGTAGAATAAAACCAGAGAGGCTAAACTAAACAATCATAAGGTGGTTGTTGCTTTTGCCAGCAGTGATCAGGCAGCTGTTGACAGTGCTATAGAGCTTTTTGCAAGCTTTGCTCAAAGTTTGGGGCAATGTCAAGTGCTAAAAATCTTGCTATGAGATATGGTGCCTTAAGCAAAATATTTCTTTGTGTGGAAACTTTTTCTGCTCCCTGCTTTATTTCAAATGTCACTCAAGGCAGGGAGCCAAATGGAAGATGGTTCAAAATTAAGATACTGCAGTATTTTAAGCTATAGTATCTATAATACTTATGGTGTTTACAGGGTGAGATAAAAATGAGTTATTTTACCAAGTATGAAGCTATAAAAAAGTTAAGCATCTCTTTCTCTACTTCCCCTCCTTCAATCTATTTTAAGCATTCTCAGTGCTAGCTATTGCTGATTCCTTGATCTCATCACTCACTGTACAGTGTAAGTAATGCTGACACTTTGGAGGTGTTTCTGTTTTGGATTAAAAAAAATGAAGCCACCAACAAACATTCTGAACAGTCTATACTCCAGCTTTTGCTGACTGTGGTTTACCCAGCCTGTGTAATATTGCTACTCTGTTTTTCTGTGTTGTGCCTCTTCTCTCCAGTTTCCCTGTGAAGCTTAGTGCCAGGACTGTCTGGTGCAGCCATGAATTACACTGCCTCTTCTAACTCACCTCCTTTTTCTCAGTCTGTTACTACAGACAGTACTTCTTGGAACAAAATGGCCTAAAATCCCTTCTGTGGATTGGCAATAGCTTTTCCAAATAATTTGGTTGTAGCCTATATTGATATGCACTTGGATAAAGTTTTTATTACACATATAAAAAGCCTAATTCTTCTTTATTCAGTGTTTGTTACAGCTTATTTTCTTTCAGTTGTTAATTTCCATGAAGAATAAAGTTATTTCAGTTCTTCCTCTCATCTTCATTACCTTGTTCCTTTTCTGTAGAAAAAAAAGGAAGTGCTGGATTTACAGCTGCATAATTGCTGGGTTGTATTTACCACAGCAAAGCTTTTCAATGCCATTTGACCTGTTAAAGTGTCTGCTGGTCAAAATGAGCCTTGGAGACTCTGTTTTGAAACTGAGTGCCATCCCTACAGCCAGCTGCCATTGGTACTTGGTAAATATGTCGTAATTCTTCAGCAAAGCTGTTAGGTAGCCATGATTTTTGGTAACAGGTAATTTTTGGTGCAATGTGTTATGACCAGACAATAAAAACGTTTAGTCTCAGTGATTTTTTTTAGCTGTATCTCCATTTCCCCTCAGGTATGTGTCTCAGCAGGGGGATGACATTAGACTTTTGAAGGACAGCTTAAGTACACACCTGCATGAAAAATATTCCTTGCTCCCATTGGGAGCCTCCTCCTGCAGCCTGTATGTGTTTTTAGTTTTGAAGGCATTCCAATAGCCTTCCCAGGTGGTGTCGTAGCTGATTTTTTACACACTGAAATGGTTGCTGGTACATAAGGAGAAGAGCCACTCTCCATGGTGGTCGAGATTCATTTCTTTAGCCGTGCAGAACATTGCTAGCAGCTGTGAAACATCAGTCTGCAATGACAGGCAGGCTGAGATCCTGTCTGAAAACTTACCAGATGACGGAAGCAGAGCCTGGAAGCTGAGCAGGGACTCTGAACTTTGTTCCCCTTCTCCTTTCTCAACAAGTAGTTGAACCAGAGTATTTTAAACATTCTTACATTGTTAGTGAGGTTGGGCTCATAGCTTGTCTGCTGGTAGATACTATGTTCTGAAATTATCCTTGTTATTCATTATTGTCGTGAAATAAACATACAAGTCAATATATGGCACTTCTATGTAGCATTTCTAGGCAAGCTGTTCAGTGGGGCTAATGGACTCTAGCACAAAGAGGGATTTTAGTGTTGTCCCTGCTGCTGCATAGCTTATTTCAGAAGATATGTGAACAAAATAAAGTAATGAATTTCGAAACCATGGGAGGATTGAGAATATAGTCATCTTTCAAGATAAAAGTATTGTATAGTTATACAGTCATTAAAAAAAAAAATAAATTTGATTTTTAACTCACTAAAGTAGCCAGAAGAGCTGTTGGGTAGAAAAATACAGCAATACCAGGGAAATAGTCCCTTCTTCCAAAGAATTGCAGTAGTTTGCCTATGATGAAGGGAGGAACTAAACTCAAAGGGAGAAGGGCTTGAATCTGATAGGGTGGAAATGGTGGATTAAGAAAAATTACTTGTATCTTAGCAGCTCCCTCAAGAGCCTTTGAATGGATATGCAGGTTCTTTTATATTTTTTTTTCATTTTGTTTTCTCCTTCTCCTGGAAATTTGAGCCACTCTGGGAGTGAACTTAAATTTTTGACTTAAATCAAGACAAAATCACTGGCAACCTAGATATCATTCTCTTTGAAACAGTGACATAACTGGGGGCTTAGTTCTGTGGGTCAGAGCTGGTGACCAGAGCATGTATTTCTAAGTCACAAGATTATTTCTGTCTATCTTAAGGAATAAAACTGCTGCTGGGATTGTAACAGGAGGATGAGAATAATAAGTCTCTGAAAGTGGGGGAGGGCACAGTGGGGACAGTGTCTTCACAGATTGACAGTGATTCCACATTGATCAAAAATAAAGCTTTGTGTGCAAATCTGAACTGAAAATGGTCTCAAAAGTAACCTGGCCTTTATTAGCTGCTTCACTTTTTTAACAGATAAGGTTCAAATCTGGCCTTGGGCACTTATTTTTTCCTATTACTTCCAAATCTTTGAAGAGACCTGTTTTGCCTTTTGGGAAGGAATTTGACTGTGAAGTCTGAAAACTGTAAAACTGCAATAAGGTAAATCTGTGCACAGTGACAGGTCTTTTCCATTTAAGCTTGCTTGCATTTGACCTCAGAAATGCTCTGATAACCAAACTAAAATCTGATCACATGCTACTTTAACCCATATCTTATGTACAAATGCTTTTATAGAGAAGATGGTCACTGTGTCAGAGTTTAGCCCAGAAATGAACTGAGAATTCCATTCTAAACAACAGGACTGTGTACAGGTTCCTTATTCTGAGTTACATCTGTACTCAGGCTACCCATGGGATATTGCTGCTGCGTCTTTTCCAAAACTCCATGCCTGCAAAATTGGTTAAGACTGTGGTTTACTGCTTACAGTTTGGAGAGAAACTGGCTGCAAACCAAGAAATCTTATTTCACAGGTTTTGAGGTTTTGAATCCCTCACTTATTACTAGGACAAAAGAGAGATCACACAAACTTTTGGCTCCCTGCTGTCCTCCTAAATTAGTTGATTGCACTATATTAGGGATTTTATCTGGAGAAAGGGGAGAGCAAAGGGTGAGTCTGAAGTTTGAATTAGGTGAGTGCTCTTAAATAATGGCTTTAATAATCTTAAAGTAGCTTGTCTTCTGCTTGGAAGCACGCCCATACACTTGAGAAAAATGTTCTTTGGAATGCTACGTTTCTGTAAGTGTGTTAAAACAACAACTTTTCACAAGTAGTGAAGCAAATTTACGTGATGAGAAAGTTCACTAATGGCTCAGCTTAATTCTCTGATCTTTATAGCTGCTGCTTGTTCAAATAGCATGTAGTGTCTCTGCATTGACACCAAAATCCCCAGGAGTTTTGCCATCGAAGTGGCAGAGCATAATGGCTCTGTTTTCAGCTGCCTTGTCTCCCATGCAGCAGTACTAGGAAGATGTTTTCTTTCTCCCCAGAAACGTACAGAAGGCAGTCAGGTATTTTAAGTGGTAATTACCATAAGGGCTTGGTTCAACCTGCAAAGTTCAAATCTGAATCTGGATCTGAACTTTCCCAGAGGCTGGGGGTGGTTTTGGACATTGTGTTGATTTGGCCTATTACAGTGCAAGCTCTGAAATGTGGGTCCAGATGTGGGCTGGGATTTTGTATCTTCCCAAGTATGAGACATTAAGGGCCATTTTTACATGACATAATTGAAATAATATAAAACTGGATCTCATACTGGGGAAAGTGTCTACAGCATTATGTTTGAAGGGTAATACCTTGCTATGTCTTTATTTTTCAAAAGAAGCTGTTTAAAGGCTGCAAAGAATGAGAGGTTAGAGGGGAGGTTTCTTTTGGCTAATTACTGTAGAACTGCCTTCAGAACTTATGCAGTAAATAAGGACTTTGGATTTTAGAGAGATTGTCTGAATCTCAAGATTCAATAGTTTTAAAGCCACTGAACCCCAGAGACTAGAGCATTGCTATTAATGAGTGCTGCTCCAGACCGCTTTTGACACGTTTGCTTTTGAAGGACCAGGCCTAGGAAGAGGGAGCTCTTTGTTTGTGGTCAGAATAAACTCATTGTACACCCAGACAATTAACTCTTCAATCGACTTGCCAGCCTCTGTAAAGCACTCCACTCCCCTCTCTGTCTACCTCCAGTTCTATTCAGACACTTAAGCACACCAGTGTTTTTTGTTTATTATTCTGAAAAAGTCCTTCACAAGAATAGTCGGAGCAGATCAACATTGTCCTCCCAGCAGCATTTATCTCCGCCTGGCAGTGAGTGTGTCAATCAGGAATCAAAAAGCCAAACAGAGGAGGCTTTGAATTGTGTCACAGGGGTCAGAGTTACTTCCAGCTGTCTGTGCATGGGATAGGCTTTCTTGCAGGGCAAAGAATTGTGCTGCCAAACAAACACTGAGTACATTGGACCACAAAGTCCTTGGGGCTTGAGTGGCTTTTTTCATGTTGATGCACCTGCGAGGGAGATGTGAGAAGGAAGTGGGGGGAACTAATGCCTTCCAGAAGGCACAGGGAAAGGCTCCTTTTCCTATCTGGTTGATATCTGGAATGCAGTGCTGAAGTAAAGGCTGCCTGCATCCATATGGCAGACAGAATACTTGATGTAGGAAGAGAAAAATTACTGCAGTGACCATGCAAGTCAACCTTTGCAGCTTGGAGCTCATTAAGCCCCACAGAGCCCTTGCCTGTTTAGCACTTAAGCATATTTTCTCCTTTTTAAACAAAAATTAACTTCACTTGTCCATGTCCAAGTGTTTGGGGGTTGTTACATCCAAAGGCAGCACATTGCTGCTGTTTCTTAAAATTTAAGCAATAAAGAGTGAGAATGTGGCTTTTGCTGACTTGGTTTAAAATGTTGGGGTTTTTTTCTTAACAGCTGTGACATCTCCATGCATAGAAGTGGTTTGACTTGATGATTTTAGAGGTCTTTTTCAACCTAAATGATTCTATGGACAGGAGTGTGAAAACTTGGCAGGGAATTCCATCTGTACTGATATGTTTCCATTTCAGCTGCTTGCAAAAGCTTACCTTGATTAGCCAGATTGTAAGAATTTTTTTTTTTTTTTTTTTGCATGAATGCTATCTTTCTGCATAAAAGTTGCATAGACTATTAAATTAATTATGACTTGCTGAAATTGTTTCATTTAATATAGGGAAGGATTGTGGTTAAGGCAACAATTTGCTCCTCCCCTGCAATACTAGAAGGAACATGTATTTTTGTCTAAGACCCCATGTAGTGCAAACACAAAACACAAGTTTTNAGTCCTTAAAATACCCTGGATCTTGGGGTAATACATAGAAATGGCAAAGTCAAAACTCCATCTTCAAGATTCAGGAACTGTGTGGATTCAAGGAGCCCAATTGATCTGGCAGGTCTTTGTCTGACCAGAGTTGCTAAAGCTGCAGTAATGAGTGTGTATGACTTATGTCCCTCAGGAGTACTGAAGCCTAGGAAAGCTCTTCTGCCTTGCTGTTGGCTTGGCAGATTTGCTAAAGGTGGACTTTGCTGCATCGAACAGGACCTGCTAAGAGTTCACTCATTGTCCTGGCTCTCTGTGCTCCAAGTTGCCTATTTAGCTTCAGCTGTGCTCGCTAATGACTCAGCCAAAACCAGGTGATGGTAAGTGAAGGAGCCACTTGAAACTGGAAGAAGACTGCCTCTTCCCAGTGCAGAGCTATGCACTTAAAATTGTCATCTGCTTATTCAATCAGTCTGATTCAAGTCTGGGAACCATTGATGTTCAAGCTATAGACTTACAAAAAAGACTAGATTTTGTATAAAACCTGCATGATTGACTCCATAAACACCTGTGCTCTTCAAAATGGAAGAAATGTTTACAGATTGCCTCATGGATTCCAGTCAGAACACAACATTAACCTCCCACATCACATCCCCTACCCAGGAAAAATATACTCACTGCACAAGTCATCTGAATACTTGCATCATGATATTAGCAGACCAAGACCTATGTACTTCCTCAGCAACATCAACCTTCAGTACATCACTTTTGTCTCCTAACTTTTCCCCTTTCTACAGCTTCCATTGGGTGGCTTGAGTTGAGAATGGTAATTCACAGCAGCAGGCAGTTACTTCACATTTTTCCATAGTAATTAATGCTTTTTTATGTCAAGGAGTTTACTTTTCTCCCGACGTAATTTAAGTTGCTCGTGGCCTTAGTGCTTGTCATTCAAAGTAAAATGATCCCTTTAACAGGTGTCCTTTGCATGAACTGGATCTCCTTCTCCCTCATCCCCAGTGTGCACTACAGTCATTGCAGATGTGGATGCTTGCTAGATGTTTTGCAAGGATAAGACATGGGGAGGGGTGTTCTAGTGAGAGCATAAAGAGTTCTTGCCCAGCACTAGTAGTAGATCAGGATGTGCAAGTAATTGTCCCTGTTTTGAGTCACTGTCAGTCAAATGCAATGAAAACTGTCCTTGCTTATGAGCTTCTGACAGTGGTGAAGCAAGTGGAATTCTGGTTTATATCCAAGGTATCGTAAGGTGAAAATGGTTTAGGGAGTCTCATTTAGACCTGCTTGTTTCACTCTTATCCTGTGGCGAGATAAAAATACCATTTTAAAGTTGACAGCAATTGAGCCAGAAAAATCTGCTTAACTTTTGCAAGTGTACCCTAGGAAATAGACACTTACTAGAGGAGTTTTATAGCTTTAAAATGTCCCATGAGGAGATATTCTGCTGAGTGATACTGTCTAGTAGTCAGCGGTCTTGGAAGAAACAAGTGGGTATTTGTGCTGGATTGTAAAACTTGGAAGGGAAGTATGCTAGTGAGCTCCTCCTTAAGGTCCTGAAAATATTCTGCAACCAAGGGATGTGGTTCTGAATTACATGAGTTCCTAATCTGGGAGCATTGCTATCTAGAGGGATTAGGAAGTAACACTTGATCCCTTTAATCTCTGTGACATGCTGTGTATAAGGAACTATTGCAGTGGCATGCCTCTTCTGAAAGTGTGGAATTTAACAGCTCTTTGAAGAGAGACTGTACCCAGTGAACATCCTACATGACCTTTGTACCCAAAGTAACAGTATTCTGTACTTCTCTTATAATATCACAGGAGACCTTAGGCCTCTGGGATAGTTCAGGGTTTTGTTCTATGTTGAAATATTTATTTAAGGAATACAAAATGTTTTTTTCGAAACTTTCTGGTATGTAAAATAGAACTTACGCCTTGTTTATGAGGAGCAAACAGGCCAGTGGAACAAATGTTCAGTGTGACAAACGGAGTATTGAGTGAGAGGAAAAATCAAATAAGAGCAGGCAAGTACTAGGGTGATTTTTCTGCCGAAAGGGAACAGCAGTGAAACTTGACGTAAGCTAATTTGGAACGCTGAGACTTACTGAGAATCCTTCCGTTTAAGAAAAAAATTTGGTAGTTTCAGAGTAAGAGGCTGGCATCTGGGAAGTGAGCATGGTGTTTTTAATGAAGTGCAATTTTTGTCTTTTATGTGACTATTTCATGACCTTTAAAAAATAATCAGAAATGTCCCTGGCTTTTGATTTTTGAAATATGGTGAATGTAATTACAGGGCTCTTGTCTGTTGCACTTTTCTTGTATGTGTGATGAAAGAACTGTACTTGCTTGAACCACAGGGGAGTAATTATACTTCTCTCTATTTGCAAAACCCTTAATACTGTGCTGGGTGCTGCTGCAATGTGGACTTTGTGACAATTTCGCCTTAGTAATCCAGTAAGGAAATGATTGTGTAATTCACTGATCCATTTTACTGAGATTATTTTGAACAGTAGCTTTGAACTGAGGGGTTTGTTTAATACTCTCCAGCAGCTTAAAGGCTAAATTCATACAAAAGCTGCTGCAAAATTCTCTTTCTTTAAGAAGAATGTATTGGACAAATTGTAATTGCTGCTGTGTTTCCTTGCACATACATGAATGTGAAAGAATCCTCCTGAACCTGAAACATCCTGTGTTCTGCCAAGTTTCGCATAAGGATTTGGATCAAGTGCTGTGGCTCAGATCCACTTCTAATTTTCCCCCATTGTTGGTTTTCAGGTTGCTGCTTAAATCTGAAATGTAATTCTGTAATTACTTGGTGCAGAAGCATTCATGAGAGCAATAAGAAGAAACTTATTATTGCACTGGTCTTTCTTTAACACCAGGTCTCTTCCTATTTTATATAACTTGAGAATTATTCACCTTTCTAGCTGTTCTGAGTGTCTTCAGTCTGGGGTTCATTTCTCAATCTGTAAAGCCAGTCATGCTAATTACATTCTGTTCACTGCTTCGTTACAGTGTAAAGTGCCATCCTAAATAAATAACAAGCTGTGGCTTTTGGAGTCTTGTGGAAGCAGAGCAACCTATTCTAACATAAAAAGTGAAGATCAGCTATTTTCCTCTATCCAAAGAGCCTTTAAAGGGCAAAACCTCCTTGTAATTTAAGCAATATTCAGGAATTTTTCCAAGTCAGTTGCTCAAATCTTGAAAAAAAATAAATACTGCTTATCCAGGTTACTGGTAATGTCCAATAACAGGAAAGCTCAGAACAAGAGCTGACTGAGGAATGGTAAGTATTTTTTCTTCCAAGTATTTTTTGTTATGCCTGCAGTTTAGCATAAAACCAAATACAATGATGAAGAGGAAAATGACAACAGGGTATCTCTCTCATTTTTGTCATTGTCCTTTACTTCAGTGGATCTCTGAGGTAGAAATGGAATTATCAGCACGTTTTTCCTTTCTGTGAACTAGACTACTTAGTGTGGAAATGCATAAAATAAATGAACTGTGGAAGAGGTGTTCAAGCTTTTCCTCCCTTTAAAAAACTGCAAATACAAGTATGGGTGGAAAAAGTTTATGTGCTTCTGTTTTCCATCTCTGCCCTTCCCTTTCTCTTCCAATGGTCTCTTACTTTTTTAAATGGAGCTGATATAAGAGAAGGCTAAGGGCAGTTATTGCTTCCTCTAGGAAGGACTGTCCCATGTACGTTTCCTCCAAAGAGTGTTTGCCCTGTGCATCTGATGGTCATGGAGATAAAGGCAAGCCTGGCTTTTCTGGCACTGACTCCTCCCTCCAACAGATTTTCACTGTGCAACTTTGCATTTTAGGTTACTGCCCACTTTGCTGCCTAGTGTTGTTCTTGCCAATAACACATGCAAAAAATGGAATGTTTAAGTCACTGTATTTCAAACAGGGAAGAAAAAAAAGCCCAGTTCTAGGTGTAGTAAGCTGACCCAGGTTAGATGCTAGACACCCACCAAAGCTGCTCTATCACTCTGCTCTGGAACTGGATAGGGGAGAAAATGTATCCAAAGATTTGAGAGTTAAGGTCCAGGAGAGATCACTCACCCAATACTGTTATGGGCATAACAGACTCAACTTAACCTAAACCTAATGTAAGAGAAATTATTTTTCCACAATTTTGCCAGTGAAAGGCATTGCCACCACATTGCAATTAGAGAACACCTTGATGCAGTCGTTGTGAAAAAAATATTTGCTATTGACCATCCCTTTCTAACAGCTCTGCAGTAAATGCTGGTGCCAATTCTACACAGGTAAGTTTCAGAAGAAGAATTTTTCTTTTGAACAAAAGGAATGAGGAAAAAGACACAACAGGACAGCAATCTCCAGAACCTTTCTGTCTCAGGAAATGGCCTGTGTAAAACTAAACTGACCTGAAACTAAAAAGGCAATTAATTGCCTTCTGGGGAGACTACCAGGTGATAAACACCAGTAGTTTGAGAAGGGAGGGGGGGGGGAGGCTTTTTAAGTGTAGCAAAATGGCTTGATGAATATTTTATGTAAAATGTTACTGCTTATAGCATAAAAAATGGTTTTGTTCTGTCTGTCTTCTCTCTCTTCTGGACTTGGCCGGGCCATGTACAAATCCCAATCATTCAACAGTACTGGAGAGTAGATAGTATTTACCTCAATAATGGTAGTTTCTTTTCGATTCTTTCTAACCCTCAATTCAGATGATGGTTCGAAGCCAACGCCTACCATGGAAACCCAGCCTATTTTCGATGGAGAAGGTAAGAACATCCCTTAAAATAACAACAGAAAAAGTCACTTCTCTCTCCCTTTTCTCTAGGATTTATGGTTCAAATGCTTTCTTTATCCTGCAAAGCAGACAAGCCAGTGAATCTCATAAGTTATCCAAATTTTACAGTGCCCTTGGGACCTCAGGCATTTTCCCTAATCCTTTTTCATCCTCTCCACTTTTCTGGAATCCAACAATAACACCAATTGGTCAGACTCCTGGTGAAATCTTGGAGGAAAAAGTGTGTCCCAGCAAATAAAAAAAGGTGCATCAAATCAGAAGTGGCCACTTCCTTTAGACTATCCTTACCCCCTTACTATCTCCACTCTTGTGATACTGTACTGGGAGTTTCATAATCTCTGCAATGTGTTGCAGCTTCACAAAAGGAAGGGTAATGCTAAACCGCAGCTTGTGAATGTTGACTTGTAAGAAAATTGCTGGGAGGTTTCTTTATTTAGCAAATGCTTCATTGACGCACATACTATTTAAGCAAATGAAGTCATTGTCCTGGGCCCACTTAATTCATGGCCCACCCAGGCAGTTTCCTTCTCAAGTAGGCAATCTTGCAATTGTATTATTTTGGAGAGGGAGTATCGGACCTTAGTCTATTAAACAGCCTTTAAACAAAGGTAAAATGGCTGTCATGACAGAATGTTCAAGCCTTTTACACACACAAACATAAATACCAGTGGGAATAGTGTTCCTCTGGTAGTGAATGGGGCTAATAGCAGCTGCTTGTATCTTGCATATTGCTTGGAAGCAGTGCCTGTTTTCTACAAGTTTAAACCCACAACCATTAGAGTGAAGCTATGGGCTGAAGTATGAACCACTCTGTGACCCATCTGAAACTGGAGAGCATAAGGCAGTGAGGGAAAGCCTATGCATTTTCATAGGGGACTGCTGTACTTCATGCATATTTTAAACTGGGTCAAAGGCAGAAATGGAGACTACTGAGCAAGAGTAGGAGGTACTTTTCTGTTGATATTTCCTGCCTTCTTGTAGAAATGGGTGCTGTGGTGGGGTTTTATTGTTGCTAAAATAAACATATCTAATGGCAAGACGCTGTAGTCCTATCCACAGTGATCATAGATTTATAACGATCTTCTTGTGAGCTTTAAGAAACAGCAAAGCTCTCCGAGAAAAAGCACTCTTGGTTTAACAAAGGAGACTGAAACCATGCTGGCTCTCTCCTGTTTATATCAAAAGAAGGTTCCTCCTGGCAGTAAACTGATATTGTATTAAATTACAGTTGGCAATCACAAACTTCTGACCTTTAAGTTTTCCCTGGAGAGGGTACCCATAGATATTTACAGGAAAGAATGCACTAGTAGAATGCAGGAGTGAGATGATGTGGTTAATACAGCCTGTTCAGAAGCTCCTTCGAGGAGAGTTTCAATGTGTTGGTCATTCAGATAGAACTAACAAAGTTCCTGAGGTGGTGTAGTTAATACACCCATTCTGGTTCTTCCGGTGATGGGCAGAATCTGAAAAACAGTGTTATTCTACCTTCTGTGAAAAGCATTTTTAGTCAAAGACCTTCACATGTCTTCCAGTCTGATAAACAGGCTTGGACTGAATGATGAAAGATTATTCAAGACCTTATCTCCTAGACTTTGAGTGAGAGTGACTAGTGCAACGGCCTCCTGTTGTATTAGCAGCGTCCCTGATGACTCTGGAGAACAGACAGACAGGCAGGTTAATCAGGCTATGCATTAATGAACAATCTAAGTTTGTCACTCTGCAGTTTGTCATCTCAATTAGTAAAATAGGACTAAGTAGATTGCAGTGGTGGCTGTAACAGTAAACAATTAATGGTGTGATTCTTGGGGTATCCTGTTCAGCACCAGGAGTTGGACTTCAATGATTCTTGTGGGTCTCTTCCAACTCAGGATATTCTGTGATTCTAAAGTCCTGAGCCACCCTGGGTCTGCTCTTGAAGCTGACCCTGTCTGCAGCAGAAGGTTGGACTGGACACCTCAGGATGTCATCCTGAACAATCTCTTGATCCTATCTGAGCAAACATGTTGTCATACTTCACTAGAAGACTCTCCCAGTGTCTTGGGTAGGTCTTCCTGAGGAATGGCTGGTACTTGGTGTCTGACACAAATGATAGAAAAGGACAAAACACTTATCCATTCACCTCTCAGGTCTAAAATATTCATAGATGTTCAAAGGCATTAAAGTTCAGATCCCATTCCACTTCGCTGAAATCAAGAACTGATGGGTTTCTGTAAATCTGTATATTCAATTTCAGGCGGCCAGAGTGGAGCTGGTATCAACCTGAATGGACAATAACAATGTGGATTTTTTTTTAATTAATATTTTGCCTTTGATTGCCTACCTTCCATACACAAGGGGCTGACTTTTTTCAAGGGCATTACATACACTCAGCTGCCCTTGAAATGTGTGATACTCTTGGACTTCAACATCTCTAAGATGAAGGTTCACCTTTCTCATGTTTTCATCTACATTAGAGGATAATGAAAATTCACATTTCATGCATAAGTTCCACTCCCTACCATCTTCCCTGAGGGCATAACAGAGCAGTGCCAGAGATAATGTAAATCAGATAACTTAAACTCTCCCATCCAAGGTTTGAATCATAACACAGCCCTCTCTCTAAAAATTATTTCATATTATTATAATGCAGATCTTAGAGATGGTTTATAGTGAATCTTTTTTTTTTAGGACAAGATTCTCCTCTGCTGAAGAGCATTTTATTAATGTCCTTGGTTTAGTCTTTAAAAGTTATATTCCCTCCTGCACTTCTAGGTTCTGTTATTTTGCTTTCATCTTCTATTTAGTTTCCATGTGAAAGGTGTAACATTTTCCTAAAGATATCTTCTTTAAACATGTCTTCCTTTGGTAAACTTCACCTCTTAATTCAGTGAGAATCTACTCTTTCCACAGATCTATTGTTCAGAGGTGTCTGTAATCCAAAAAGATGTCCAGATTACCTGGATTGAAAATACATTTTTATGGTAGATTACAAGGAATTAATTTCCTTTTTTTTTTCCTTTCTCTTTTTTCTCAGAATTCATTTTTGTGCACCTTTCAACCTCACTGAAAAATGCACACCATTTTATTTCTAAAGGCCTTTATCCATTCTTCAGCATCTATTGACTTTGATTGCCCCTCCTTTTTCAGCTGCAGATATACCTGGTCCATATGGTGCAGATTCAGAGCTAAATTTCATCCCAGATTTAGAATTTTAAGCCCCTTTTGGGGAGAACGACGTCAAATTAAACATTGGGTAAGAGCTAGAAAGGGGAGAAGCACAGAAGCAGAAATAGTCCATAAACCAAAGCATGTAGGTATATGTATTTACAGAAGCATACAATGGCTGAATGTTGATAAAATAGTGTCGTGAAACTGGCAGATGAAGCAATTTTTGCTATTCTAGCAGCAGTAAAAGTTTCTTTAACAGTGTTCAGCCTATACTTCCTTGTGAAAAGAACGCCCTGAAAACAATTACTGTAATGCCTCCAATCAATGTGGCTGAAAATATTTAGGAAGGAGAAGTTAGTTTTCTTTTTTTCATGTTCTTGTAATTTATAGTCAGTTTCTCTTTACTCAGCCAGCTTCTCTCTCCCTTTGCCGAGAAGATCCATGTAAATATCAACAAGGGAGCAGGAAAACTCATGTGAAAAGTTCTTAGAGGAAGAAAAACATCAGGATGTAATATTTAAGTTGTTTTCTTGTGGAAACTAAATTTTTTTTTCAGAAAATATCAGTCCTGAAAATGTCACTTGAGTGTTCTAGCCCATGGTACTGCTTTGCTCAGTTCTGATCAAATGCTGAGGTTATGTCATTTCTGTGGCTTAGGGCAGGTTCAGATATGTTTTGAAGTTGATTATAACACCTCAGAGGAGGTGCTCTAAGCACTTTTTTTCCACAAATTTATGTTTGGATGTCTTGGTTAGCGCATCAGACATGCTTTTCTAACCAGAACCTATTTCTTTAACAGACTTCTTTTCAAGTCCTTCCAGAAATATCTTCATGTCTCTGCCTATTTATTTCGGATTTTGTTGTTGCTTGTTTTAGGGAACTGACTGTGGCCAGACCTTCTTGGGCTGTTAAAGTAATATTTAATGTTTGGATTGACTGTTTAAAATCTGTATTTCATATGTACTTTAGGGGGAAACAGCATATACTGTAGCACCCAATGCAATGTTTGTGATCTCTCAGTCTTGAGGAAAACGGCTTTTTGAGAATTTAGGAAGTGGGAGTTAGAGGGAGGAAAACATGTTTTGCCAGCAGATATATACTTTCTGCAACAGAAAGATAATGAGAGAACCTTGTGGAGGATTTACAAATGGTGGTTCCTAAGAGTTGGAAGACCTCATCAGGGAATGTACCTCTCTGTACAAAGATGATAGATCAGTTATGGCATGATTGTAGCCAACATCTTGTTTTCTATGAAGACAGACTGAGAGCGCTGAGATTTTTCAGAAAGCACCTTCTAGCACCTTCCAGTCCCTGCAGCCAGCCTACAAGAAAGCTGGAGAGGGACTTTCTACAAGAGCATGTAGTGACAGGACAAGGGGGAACAGCTTCAAACTGAAAGAGAGAAGGTTTGGATTAGGTATGAGGAAAAAAAAGTATTTGCTGTGAGGGTGGTGAGGCACTGCCAGAGGTTGCCCAGAGAAGCTGTGGCTGCCCCATCACTGGAAGTGTTCAAAACCAGCTTGGATGGGGCTTAGAGCAACCTGGTCTAGTGGAGGGTGTGCCTGCCCATGGCAGGGGAGTGGGAATAAGCTCTTCTCTAAGGTCCCTACCCATTCTATGATTCTGAGTAACTATCATGTATATTTGCTGCAGGTTCTTTAAGGCTGTTATTTTTATTCTTTCAGAAATCACAGCACCCACCCTTTGGATTAAGCACTTGGTCATCAAAGATTCCAAAATGAACAGCTCCAATATAAGGAATTCAGGTAACATTCTGTCTAAAAATAAATATTATTTTAACTAGTCTGTAGCTCCTCACCATCTGTTCTTGTTTCATTCTTTCTTCATTGTAGCTGTCAAGCTGCTAGGGGCAGTTTGCAGCCCAGGCTATAAAGTAATTTCAGATAAGGTCCTTTTTTTGTGCCCAAAGGGCCATAATCAATGTATGATGAAGGATGTTTGTTTCCACAAACCATAACTGGGGAATCTCTTGATTTCTTAATCAGTTAATTCATCTGAGCTGTCTGTCATCTTTATTCTGTTTGCTGTTCAGCATGGATATATGAACTGATGCATTTGGCTGAAAGATCTGGGCTTTGGCTTTGGTCTAAGCATTACAAAAATTACAAAAAGGGACTTCTTTTCTAGTGAATTCAAGATTCTTCTCTGCAGGAGATATTTTTATAGAGAAATTAATGGATTATTTCACAACTAAAAGTGATTTAAATGTGTGGGCCTAAGAAAATGTTGAGATTGTTTTGTGGGTAGTGGAGTGGATGGGGGAAGACCCAGGCCTAAAAAACAGCAGAGATTGTGATCATGAGTAGGAAAAGGGGAAGAAGGAAGACATGAAGTCAGGGTGTAAAACTTGTTTGGAGTTGTAGGTGAAATGGTGGAGTGGAGCCATTGAAATGAGAAGAAACTGGAGAATTTGAAGAGGAAGGTTAGGGATTCTTAGTAAGAATGGTTTCTGTCTGATGTTTTAACTGAGGTGAAAATGAAGAAATTAAAGAAATGAAGAAATTAAAGGTAATATAAGAGAACAAAATTGCTTTTAGAAGCCATGAGTTTACCTTAAGATTTGAATAGGAGATGCTACTGTTACATATATTTTATGAAACATATATGCCTAGAACGGCTGTTGGAATAATTCCAGTCACCCAAACATAAACTGTGATGTCTTGAAGTGTCTCATCATCTGGTATTTCTGGATTAGCTAGAGAGTATTCATGACAGTTCCTTTAAACTTCCTCTGCCACTTCCAAGCTGCAGAGTGAAATCAGTGCTAGGTTGGGTGAAACTCTCTTGCTGCAGAATGAAGAGCTCTTGGCAGGAGGACAGTTTTAACAAGTCTCTTGAGCTTCACCTCCCAGCTAGCAGGGTGTAGCAGGGTGGTCTGTGTAAGATCTGCCAGTGGGAGTCATCCAGAAGCTTCAGATGATGTGTGAATATCAGCAGTCTTCTTTAAGGATGTCTTTCAGGGGAGAGCAAATACAGCTTCTGGTTTTTGTCAGCTGCTGTGACAACCAGCAATTGACAGTAAAACTGAAGTTGACAGTGTAATATTAAAATTCTTTTTAATGGGTCCTACCTATCTTGGAGACCAGCTGTCCTTCTAACTCAGCAAACCTCATAGCTGTAGTGGAAAGAAGAGTGAGTGCTAAGAGGTTGCAAAGGGACTTGGAAGCAGGAGGGTCTGTCTTCCACTCTTTCTTGGCCTGATAGAGCCAAAGTAGGCTGGCTTTCATGTTTTAAAGGCCATCACTTAGACTGTTTAGTCAGGAAGCTGCCTGATGTGAACTGGAATTTTGTCCGCAGAAGCGTTCCTTGTGTGAGTTTACTTTTGTCTACTTTTTTCAATTGTTTCTGATGTAATTTTGTTACTCAAACAAAAGTATTGTAAGTGCGTGCTACAAATGAAAACTAAATGATCTTGTGGAAAATTCAAGAGCTGTGTAAGAGGTGGTTTATACAGCAAGCTGAAAGGAGACATGTGGTTCATGTGACTCAGCCCTACTGATTGCTCTGATGCTCACTTGCTGTAGGGTCTAGTTAAAAGACTGGGTTGCCAACTTTTATCCCCAAATTTCTCCACTGTGCCATACAAATACACAGCCATTTCAGTTCTCACAAATTATTAAGAAATGCTGCCTAGAGCTATGGTTTAGGTGTTACGGAGTGTGGGCTACTTCATCCTTTTTCTTTCAAATAGTGAAGCCCAGTCACCTTGTCTGGTATCTTTCATTCTTTTCATCCCTTGTAATATATGTTAAAGGCAATGTACAGTAGGTGGGATCAAACTGCAGAGAACTTGGGGGGGATAATTATCATTTAGAATCATGTTTCTTCAAGTGTCTTCGAGTCTGTCTTGGCTGTAAGTGATGAAACAGCTGTCATGAGATGAGCATGCAAAACTGGAGGATGTTTTTAATTGCCTTTGGCCCAACTCAAAATGCTGATGCTTAGCAAATTTCCATTTTTAAAATATAATTTAAAGGGTTAAGATAAGTTTTGCTAGCACAAGATTTGGAGTCTTCGGTTTGTTTTTGCCTCAGCTGTGTTGTCTGTCCAAGCTTACACTTACAGGTCTGAAGCAGATATAGCCTTGTATGCTTTTGCAGCAATTTAATGGGATCACTGAAATTGGAGAAAAGAGAAAAGACCTAATAGGTCATCTAATCTACTGCCTTAGGGCTAGTGAATGTTTATACTGTAAGGAGAGCAGCATTTTCTACTGTACCATAAATGCCTTACATAATAAAGATTTTGTTTCTTCCCAAAGGAAGCTTCTCTGCTCTCTGAATTCAATCTCAGATTTTATTTTTTTTTCTGTAATATCCAGTCTAACTCTTCTTTTACTTGCTATTCCTTGGAGTTTGTATAGTGAAACACTTAGGTCTGATCTCTCTTCTCCCTGTGGTGGTTATATGGCCCTGTCCTTTTCTGAGGTGGTCCAGATTCTGCTGCCAGAGGATGTGTGCTGTTCTCTAATCAGCACTGACACTGGACATCTTGGAAACCACGCACCATTGCTATGTGAACCGTGAGGAGTATTTGAGAATTGCTAAATGGAGTCAGAGAGACTCTTTAATTTGCTGTCATTGTCTCTGGTCAGTGTTAGGTGAATCACCCACCAGGCAGCTGAGCATTGCAGAGCTGGTGACACCCCATGTAATATATGCTGCCTGTATCCTGTAAGAGTTGCATTTGAAATCGGAGTATTCCATCTTCTGTTTAGTATTGACAACCAGAAGAGGTTCTTCTGAAATGGATCTTTTTTTTTTTTTTTTTTTATTTTGGAGCACTTACATTTGTTTGGCATGTGTAAATCCTAATTAAGCTAGGGATCAGAAAAAGCAGAATGACTCCAGCCTGGTGATTAGAGCACTTGACTGAGAATCTTCATGTCTCCAGGCATTTTGCCAGTGAGTTTTTCTATGCTCAGTAAAAGAGCATTGCTAGGAGGGATTGCTAGTGCTGTTACCCCACCTGCCTTAAAGAATTAAATGGCACCCTTTTCTCAGTAGGGTGAGATGCAGGTTCCATCTTCTCATCCAGAGGCAGGAACCAAAATATGAACATCTGGACTGCTGCACAACAGAAAAGTTGTTTTTCTACACTTAAAAATGGCATTTTCTGTCTGTCCGAATCCTGCAGTCCCATATTTTTCTTTTTGGGGCAAGTAAAAGGTCTACATCAACACAATATTGTTGTGGCAAGATGACAAAAATATTTTTTGCAGCTTTTCCCCTTTTCCAAACATGCACATCCACATGTGCATGGATACCTTCAGCTAACTAAGACAGTTACCTAGCACTGTTCTCTGTGGTGTGTCATTTTTAACACTGCCAGAGCAGGAGGTGATTCAGGTGGGGTTCTTGCAATGGCTGTGCTCTAATCAGTATGGCTGGCAACTGTCTTTTCATTCTACTTTTGCTGTTTTAGTCTCCTCCCCTCACCCTTTCAGCCTGCAAGAGTCCAAGTGATTATTTTTTCTTAAGTTCTTAATCTAGGGAAGCATTTGATAATGTTTTCCACTTCCAAGAAATCTAATGGCTGCTTGTCAGGAGCACCCCATCTCCACTGAGGAATCCAGGGATTTTCCTCATTTCCAGAGTTGGGTTATCTCCAAATTCATTTGTGCTACTTAGTGATTTGGTTTTAGTTAGCAAGAGTTTCCAGCCTGTATCCAGCTTACCGTGACAACCTTTAAGAAAACCACAGAATGATGTAATGAGCCCCTGCATGGAAAAATAAACAGCTCTGGAGAAACCAGCAGTAGCAGCCTGAAGTAAATATCCTTCAGTCACTGGGGTTTTGAAAATGACGTTATTTGAAAGGAAGAATGAGTAATATATTAAGGTTAGCAGCTGAAGACAGGTTTGTGTGTGCTTTGCCTAGTTTAGAAAGAAAAAAAAAAAAGAAAAAACCCATAGCTGTTTCAAAATCTTGCTTGGTGAATGGGGACCAATTCCATGTGGCCTATTCTGTTCAGCTCTGGCACCCAGGCATCGTGCTGGCATCTCATGATGGCATTCCAGTGATAGAGCTTTCTCCTGTCAGGAGCTCTTAGTGGACAGAGTATAACTGCATGAGCTTTGAAAACAAGAATGGTTATATTCACATTTCTTTTTCTTAATTGAGTCAACTTGAAGCCCAAACTTTAGGGCTTTTCAAAGGGGGAAACAAAGTTGAAAACTTCACATCTGTATATATTCCCCCATCCACCTGAAAGGGAGTCTCCTAATTCTTGGATGCAGTTTCTTTCCAGAGATCTGCACAGTGATTATATCAAGTGTTATTACCAGGACCTGAGTTCTCTGATCTGTGTTCATTAAGGGGTCTTTTTTCCCACTTGCAGGAAAAAAAAAAAGATAAGGAAACACCCATGGCACCCCCAATAATACTCAATTAGGAAGTTACACCATTTTCCTGCATGCCTTTCTTATTGATCGGGGTAGTAATTGCCCCAAGGATTAATGTACTCATGGGTATGTTGCCTTATCCATATAGAGGCTTTCTTCCATCACATACATTAAAAAGGAGTCTGCTTGAGACTGTATTGAAAATCAGTGTAGTTCCTCTTGATCAGGTGAGATGAGCATATAATGAGACAGAGCTTGAGAAGGAAGCTCTTTTCAAGTTTTAGTGGGATACCCCTAAAAAAGCCAAGGTTCGACAGGAGTTTGATTAGTTATTAGGACTTCACTTTTCAGAAGTGAGGATAAACATAAAGAGCTTGATTGCCTATGTTATTTCTAGAGTGGGGAGTCTTTTCACGAGTAGGGAGTTATTAACGCTCCCTTCCGAATGTACAGTTATCTGGAGTTGGAGCAAATTTCTTCATGCCTTGGAAATGTGGAACACTGCAGAGAACAGGGAGCCACAGGTAGATTCAGCTGAGGTTCTTGAAAAGCAGAACAATGTCATTAATGGGGGTCATTCCACACCTGTCTTCAGCTTGTCTTCTTAGCTTTATTCCTTAGATGTCTTGTCCTACTCTTGGTGCACAGCACTTTCCACCTTGTTATTTGAAGACATGAGACCATGGACTTCTGCTTCTTCTGCTGCTTTTTTCCTATTTTCCACCATTACTAAACTAGCTGTATTAGTTTGAAACTGGCTGTCTCTCAATGCCAGTTCTGTTAATGTTACAGTCCTGATGTCCACTACAGGATTGTAGGCTCTTCCTCAAGATCTGTGTCTGGTTCGTGTTAGTCTGGATACTGAGAAAAGGAGATGGCTATCACTTTGTCAGGAAAGTAGGTTAGTTTTTAAGGGGCTGTAGTCAGGAATAATTGTGCTTTAGCTACTTCTGAGGGAGAGGTTATAATGGCATTTGAGCTGGAAAATATTGGTGCCTATGGATGACATTCTAATGCTTACTGCAGTCCTCCTTGGTAAACACTTCTGTGCTCCTGTCTCCTCTGGGTATAACACCTGGGATTAGTTAAAGGCTTTTGAATTTCTCCCTAGCTGAAGAGGAAAAAGTGTCAGTGATGGTGTCAAGAACAAGAGTTCATGGGAGGGCATCAGTGTGTCAGAAAGCTTTTGTCTTTTCTACTGTCCCCTATTAATGTGTCCTCCTTGGTTCTTTTCCTCCATCTTGAGCCAGTACCTCCTAACACAGTGCTCCTTTAAGCTGTCAAAACTATTGGGCAAAAGTCTGTGATTATTGTCCCATCTGCGACAAATATTTATCTCCAGACCTTTGTTTTAGTCCTCCCAGTCCTTCTTTTTGTGAGGATTTGTTTTGGTTTTGTTTTGAATTAATTTTAGTTCAGATTCCGGCTTGATAACAAATAAAGCAATTTCAAGAGAAGCTCCTGTTGAGTGTGAAATAACAACTTGCTAATTCCATTACATTTTCACAACAAATATATATGCTCTTATTTGCTGAGTTCCTGCTTGCTTGCAAGCCAAAATGTGATGTTTCTTCCTTACTTATTAACGCTCCCTTCCCTCTGGCCTCATCTGTGGTGCAGGCATCCTTTCCTGTCTTGGCTGCTGCTTGGGAGGCTTCTCTCTCTTCTTCCCTTCTGGAAGTTCTGAGGATGATATGTGTGGTGCCCAAGGGTGATTCTCCCACGGTCTCAGTGTGACAGGTGTGTCTGGTGAAGAAGGGAGTATGTAGGAGAGAGCAGAAGCAGGGGGAATGGAAGAATCTAGGACCAGGACCCTTCCCAGACAGCCAGCAAACAAAGTCATAAATAACATGCCATTGGGGACCAGTTAATCTGCTCTATGAAAAGGTGCAAAGTATACAAGTGGGAAAAATAACATTGTATAATAATCAGCATGCAACCATAGGTGTTAAACCATATGCAGCTAGGCAAATAAATGAAGCTCCCCCTGAGAGCTGTGCGATAAATCATTCCTAAAGAATTCAGTCACTCCCCCTCCTTATCCCCCAAAGAAAGAAAACAAATTACTTTAGATGTGGAGTCATAAGTACTACTCTGCAGCTGCCAGTTAAAGCAAGTGGACAAGGATCAGTAGAAGGGGCAAAGATATAAGAAGCTGGGGTAAAAGGGGAAATAGAAAACAACGCCACATTTAAAACCACTGGGGATTTGGTGGGGAAGGGAAGGGAAATAAGCTCCAGCACCAGGCATTACCTGGACATACAGGGACAAATGGAGAGTGGTCAACTTTGTGGAGTTTATTTTGCTTTTTAGCAGAAGCCAGTTCAGATTGAAGGGGCTGCATTGATTTGCTGAGGTAATTCCTTAGCAGCACAGTGCTCCTTGCTGTTTGTAATAGCAACAATCAGCACAGGCTCCTTTGTGGATCTGCACTGCAGGCATCCATTTGAATGTATGTTGATGCCTGCAGAAAGGCTGCACATATTGACTCACTTTCCTGCCTCTCTGGAAATTTCCTGTCAAACTCAGCACATTTGTGAGGTACCACAATTAAGGAGGAGCTGTTTCAAGGTAATTGTCATTACTAGCTCCTAGATAACCTCTGGAAAAGGTTTAGATCTACGTAGGCTTCTCTTGAAACCAAAAGCCCTGGTGCAGCTTGCAAGTGATTTACAAAGAGACAAGTGAAGAAAAAAAAGGGTTCAAAGCACAGGTCAGTGTATCCCTATGAGCATCTGCTGCCTGCAGAGTTGTCCAAGAAGGCCATGAATATTGCTTAGTGCAGCATAAGGCTGTCAAGGGGAAGAGCTGCATTCCAGAGCTTTGGAAAACCCTACCCTTCCATGGAGGTGTCTCTTAGACATCCATCTCATGACACTGATGAAGTGGGAGCAGTTTTTCTGTCCAGTGGCTGATGTCTGAATCCCATGTTACCTCACTGAACTTCCAAAGCCTGGATATTCTACACAGGGAGAGCTGACTCTAGGTAAATATCCAAAAATGAGTGCTGGCTTCCTGTCAGAGGCAATTCCCTCTGCCTCCTTGTAAAGTGAGTAATATTACAGGAAAAAGCTGATGTGTCACTGCATGAAAAGGCTCATCACACTATAAACCTGTCTCTCTTGCCTTCTGTGCCTCACCAGTAGTAGCATTAAATATAATATTGCTGTAGGTAGGAAGACCAGTCTGAATCACTTTTTTTTTGAGAACTGCCTGTGACAGTTTTCAAAGACTTTCTGTTTGGTGTCCTATAATTGCAGAGTAACAATACTGTAAAAATAGTGTGCTTATATACTCTAGCTAGAAGAGGTAGGCAAGTTCTACAATAATTGCTGTACTAGTTGTTCCAAGGACTATTAAAAACAGGTGTGGAAGTGAAAAAAGTTTCCCAATAGTGCTAAAGCTCCAGTGGAAACACCTATTGTTTTTTGTTCTATTGAACAGAATTCCTCAGTATGGAAATAGTGCAGTGAAAAAAGGAGTATAGGGAAAATGAATGTGTTCAGAGACAGGTGGCTTATGTCAAAGCTAGGTATGCCACAAGCTCACAGTGCTTAGAAACTACACGAAATGGAAAAGAGACATTAGGGAAGAAAAAACACAGACTGCGTAGCTTTGTCTCAAAATGACAAGGGCAGTGTCTAAGGTTGAAAGATTTTTCTACTGCTGAGGAGCCATCCTGATGTCAAGAAGTGAAGAGGCTGCATTTTGATGCCAAATTTTCTCTGCTCAGACTGTGGAAGCTGTTGTCATTGTGAAGGTTCTGTACAGGTACAGCTGTCAGAAAGGATACAGAGGGTAGGTGCATTAGAAGGGATCAGATCCCAAAATCTGGAAACTTAAACCAGATCAAATATCTTCAAGATTTTAATCTGTGTTAGGAAAGAGGTCGCCTCAATCATTGAGGATCTGCTGGAGCTTCTCAGCCTGTGTGAGGAGAGCAAAAAACATTCTGAAAACATTCATGTGGTTTTTTCTCCGTTTTAACCCAGCGTCATATCCAATTAATAGCAGCTCTGACACACGTAACCTTTCTAGTGTGGCAAGAGAGATCCCAATGCCTCTTCCAATTAGTGAACAGTTAATCAACAGGGCTTTTTTATACCAAACCTAAATCTCCTTTCTCCAAGTAAGCTGTCTGCTACATGAAGTATCCCTGGGGAAGAAAAAAAAATATCTATAGCTATCTTTTTTTTTTTTAATAGAACAGCTTTTATGTCTCAGAAGACTGAATGTCATCTCTAGACTAAACAAATTGAAATCTTTTAGCCTTTTCTCATAGATCAGGTTTCGTAGACCTTTGCCTGTTCCCCTTGCTCTCTCATGCCCTCTTGCCAAGCAGTCTCCTGTCCCTCAAAGTGCAGTGTCCAGTGCTCGTACCTAGGACTGATTTAAAGGATCACCAGTACTTAGTGCCTGTTCCTTATGTGAAGCCCCCATCATTCCACAGCTGGGTTTACCTGTTTTGCTTTTTTTGTTGTTGTTTGCAATGTCATGAAGTTGCAGACTTTTTTTGGGGCCTACCTAAGCTGCTGACCATTTCTTCCAAGTCTCGCTGTCTTGCCAGTAATTTCCTCCCCATGCGCTGGATTTCTCCTTGCTGGTTGTTACGGTTTGTACTTGTAAGTTGTGATTACACTGATTTGAACAGATTTATCAATTTGAATTCTTTCCTGAAGTTCAGTCTGTAAATTGGATGCTCTGTTCCATTGGCCAGAGTGGTCATTTAATTTGATACAGGTCTCACGGTAGCTTTCAAAACAGAGAACTTTTGAGACCTCTTGTCTTGGAGAGCATCTTTTTCTTAACCTGCTGTGTTAAGTAACTGTCTTGTAGTAATTGTATGTGGCTTGCATTTTCCTCATTTGGTTTGAAGAATGACACAGCTTAAAATATGCTCTAATGAACCAGAAATTATTCAGAGCTCTAATGCGTTGTATATGATCATGAAAATATTCGCAGTTTTCTTCCAGGATGATGTACCACAGTCATAAAAAAAAGCATTGTTCTTTTTCTGTCATCCTTTAGCTAGTTTGGCTATAGCTCTAGGACGGCTGGGACTATGTGACTGACTGCTTGTGAGATGGGATGGTATAAAGAGTCCAAGGCCTGCCTGTAAGGCAGTTCAGTTAGAATTGCAAGGACAGGTAGCTTTCAACTGACAGGTCTCAAGATGTGGAGGTGTGCATCTTTATTCCTGTGTGGGTTAGGGACCCTGTGGAATACTCTTTTCTTAACTGGGCAGGGCACTATGCCCATAGGTTCTGCAAAATGAGCAAATGTTGTGCATCACAAAGTCTCTCACGAAGTTTGCTCCAATCTGTGAGATTAGCCACAGATTCTTCCTTCAGCCAGTCCTCCTTATTTCAAGCTAGAGAGTAGATATGAATACGCTTCTCATCATATAACACTGGTGGGAATGCAGTGCAGCCTTATCTATTAGAGCAGGAGGAAAATGGCAGGGGAAGCATGTGTTCCTGGATAGCTGAAGTTTAATGAGCCACTTGGAATAATGCATTTTTGAAAATTATAACCCACCTGTTAAACCTTTGCATTGTACTTGTTCAGCACTGGAACATGTAGTAACATCTGCTTCCTCTGTAGCCTATGCCTTGAGAAATGAAATTGAGTGAGTACCAAGGTAAAGCAAAGACTGCTCAACTGGTACAATATGGGAACACCTGCAAGGTTTGTTTTTCTTTTTACCTTCACATTAGCCAGAAAACTCTGGAGGGACCACGATCCCAGACTGAACAGGGTGGAGTGGGTATCAGTACTGATGACTAACAGAGGTGTGGAGAGATTTATGCTATCCCCATGAGCCGTATTTGCTCAGCTGTTATTGTGCTCCCAGTAAACACAGAAGGGGTTGTTTCTCTCCCTCCACCCACAGCCCTGCTCGGGGGACAGGCAATAAGGGCCTATTTACTGCATGGCTTTGCTAGTCCTGCCAGCACTTGTGCATGTGCATACTTAAGGCTTTTCAAATGCTCTTTCCCCTCCGAGGAGGAAAGGATGCAGATTTGGGCTGCCGAGGTAACCTGTGCTGAACTTGCTTTCTGCCCACAGTTTTTTTAAGCTCTGTACTGGGATGAGCTACCTGTTCTCCTGGAGTGGACCTGGGTTCTGTTCACATTAGAGCTTATACAATGTAAAAGCAGCTTTAGGCTGATGTACATGCAAGGGTAAAATAACCAGTTCAAAGCTCTTGTTCTCTGTCACAACAGTGTAAAGACACATGAGAAATTGACCCTGTTTGAATTAAGCTCCCCTGGGAGACAGGCAAACACTTCTCCTCACTGAAAGGAAAACTGAGGCACAAAGACACTTAGTCCTCATGTTTGAGTTGGCACAAGAGGTCAGTAGGAACTTGGCACTAGATATCCATGCTGCTCCCTTTTGTTCTGTGCTGCACTAATGCCTCACTGAAAGGAAAGTTGGGAGTTGAACAAAAAAATTTGGGGGAGATGTGTTTGGAGTTTTTTAAAATGTTTTTTTGAAATGAGGTCCCTGTTGCAGCACTAACAATGGGGATTGGTCAAGAATTCTTCAGTAAAAGACCTTTTCCTCCCCTTGTGATGAATGCTTGTTCATTAAAACTGAAGCTTTTTGTGGGAATTCCATGGGAAAAGTTTTGCTGGTCCAGACAGAATTTTTGGTCAAAAGAAATGAGGGGGAGAGAGAGAGAGAGAAAGAGAAGGAAATCTGCCCTGCCTGGTATAGCCTGTAGCTCTGGGGTTAGGCTGTTCACATAGGTTCATTGGGGCTGGGTAGAAGCATAGAGAGAGGTTAGACCCTCTCTTTTGCCTTAGTTGGAAGAAAGAATCCTGTCTCTTAATGTTGTAGGAATCTCTCCAAGGTGCTTGGTTTTGGTGCCACAGTATCCCTCTCCTTTTAGTAAGAAAAGATTTGGTTGCAGAAGAGCAAAGTTCAAAAAATAATCTCCTGTGGCTGGATGGCAGATGTTCCCTATGTTCCACCATAATCATCCACAGCATCTTCACAGCCACAGTGAATGATGCTTGGTTTGGCTCTGGTTGTTCTGTGAGAGGAGAGCAGCTGGGGGAGGCTGCCTCATCCCCACTGGCTGCACACAGCCCTGCAAGATGAACATGAGAATTGTTAAGCACCTTTGGCTAGATGCTACTAGACACCCTTTCTTCTCAGCTTTGTGGGCCAAACAAGCACCCCATCTCTTTAATAACCATGTAGTTTATTAGACAGTTAGACAAATCCCTTACTTCAGCCATAATTTTTATTTTTGTTGTGCAGGCACTAAATGTATGTTTGAATGTGTGCACTTAAGGGACCAGGAATGAGAGACCATTTTATGAATCTGACCATGTATTCCTCAGAAGGCCATCACTAGGGGAAAATTGTTGTGTAAATAATGTGCAACTGCAGATGTCCAAGCCCTGTTTCCTGCCATATCTCATGGCTTTAGAGACACTACTTTGAAAATATGTTTTAATGAGTGGTAGAAGCAGTCAAGAGTAAGAAGGAAGAAACTGTTAGCATTTTAGAGCTGAGCAGCTGAGGTAAAATGGGTATTTCTGCCAATGACTCTTCTCTTTGTGTGTGTATGCATTCCCAATTGGTTTTTTCTGTAATTTGTTTTTTTGTAATCTAGATTTACACTAAGGTTTCACTCCCCAGCAGCAGTAAGTTGGCAAGTGTTACTTGAATTCTTTGCTGATGGTCAAGTCAAAGCAGAGATGGCAGAAAACAGTAGAATGTGACAGTGCTTTAAAATAAATAAATAAATGGCTATAATATTATTATTTGTTCTAGGAAGACTGAGTCCTAGTGACTTGCTGTCTTAAATGTTCTTTCTCTAAGAGAAGTTTAGTTTAGGAAAAGAAGGAAAGCCTTTCTTTCTGTGCCTGCAACTCCCATTAACAGGGAATAGGCTTTTAAGTACCCTGCATGTATAATAAATACATGCTGGTTTCTAAGATGACAGCTTAATTTCATACCTGGCATTAAACTTTCTAGCTTTGCCATAGGCTTTCACTATTCTCCATTAACCTGGCCTTGGCAACAACAGCAAAGTTTCCAGTAAGCATTTTGACTGGAACAGGAGGACTTCAGTGTCCTGGAGCTGGGAGAGCATTTGATGGTCCCTTTGTTACCCATGAGACAATCTTTCAGGGTGACACTGCGTGCAGTTCATGCCAAGTCCCGGACTAAGGAAGCTGATGGTATGGATTTCCCAGCTGATTTTTGAATACCCAACTGTTAATATTAATGTTTATTTTTTAAGGGAATTAAGGGCTGTTAGAGTGGTAGGCTGGAGGAAAGAGTCTCTTTGGGGACTAATGGTAGTTAATACATTCTGCTTAGTAGACAGATGTCACTGAAGGAAATTTCCACAGGGCTGTTGTCAGAGTCAATGTGTTTGTTGTTCTGATCTCCTCCAGCTCAGGGAAGGCATGGTGGATCTGGAAGAGGTTCAGAGAAGAGCTGTGCCATGTGGGACTCTTCAGCATGTAAATGAGACAAAGTAGGAATCTGTAAAGCAGAGAGGCACTTCCATAGCAGCTACTTCTAGATGTACGTTAGAACTGAGTAAAGAATGACCCCCCTGATGTTTCAGTGCACCGCTGTCATTGCTAATGGTGGCCTACTGAATGCTGGGGACAAAGCAGGGTCTGCATCATTACATCTCTCTGAGATAAACTGAACAAAGCCTGTAAGATTTGTTTCACTCAGCCTTTAAACAGCCTTCAAACAGAAACAGCTACCAATTAGTTATGTATTCTGGTAGTAAATGTGACTATACAATTCCCACAAAATTTTGTTAATATGTGCAGAGAATTTTTTCCATTTTTTTTATGGCATAGCACAAATGTGTAAATATGTAGATTTATTCAGTGTAATTTGCATACCTAAATGCAAATGTATCTAAAATAAGATTCTAATTCTTTAAGGAATTTTTTTTTCCTCTTGATTTCAATAAAAGTGGCATATTTCTTTGTTCTAACACACGAAGAAAACACACTTTATTTTTTTTTCAGAGTAATTTTACTGAGAGTTTTGCAAGAATCAAAGGCCTTGAGAAATCTTGGCTTGACTTTGTGCACACAGGAAGCTTTTGGGATTTAGATAGAAAAATTCCTGGAATGTATTTCTCTTTAGGAGAAATTTTTCTTCTTTTTGTTTATAATGTAATGACAATAGAGAATTTTGCCACTGTGTTTTTGCATCCCCCAAGCTGCCTAAGTGATTTGCCTCACCTGATGGCCAAGAGGTGAATTGCTGTCAGCAGACTGTGGGTAAGTGGGGCCCTTTGATGTAAGTGGTTTGTTAGGGAGCTGGCAGGCCTCTGGCTCAGTGACTTCTCTGTCCATGTACATCTTGGGAACAGTCTTTTCTGATTCTTTGTTTTTGTTTGTTTTCTTTTTTCTTTTTCTTTTTCTTTTTCTTTTTCTTTTTCTTTTTCTTTTTCTTTTTCTTTTTCTTTTTCTTTTTCTTTTTCTTTTTCTTTTTTCTTTCCCTTTTTATGTTTCTTTTTCTGTTTCTTTTTTTTCTCAGATGTGAAATCCATCAGCGAAGTGAAGTGAAGTCAGCTTAAATATCAGCTGAGGCTTGAGTTCCCTTTCAGTTTTTGTTGACTTTATCCCCTCCTGCTCTTTCCTGGTCAAGTTTCTCTCTGCTTGAGTCAGACTTACTGACACTTAGAAGTTTTTATTCAGTGTTTCTATTGTGTGGGTTTGTATGTGGCAAAGTTCAGATGCCCTTCACATTCCCAGCCTTGACAGTGATCGGAAATGCTGAGGAGAGTGAGACTTTTCTGGGATCTCTGAGACTCCTTCAGCTGCTACAGTTCAATTAGAAATCAGTAAAAATGCTTCTGGTATCCAGGCATGCTGTACTCAGGTGTACTCTGCTGCAGACCTGCAAGAACCTGAGTTTCTTGTTGTATCTGCTGTTACCAAGCTGTGAATCTGCACCCCTTCTGTTCCCCAAATATGGAACAAAACTTACTCTCTACACCATAATTTATCACCAAAATACAAGGTATAAGTAATGGTGTACCAACAGGCAGGCAAAATACCAGGAACCCGAGCACATGTTAGCTGTGTTCTGAGCCAGTCCCAGGAGCAGGATGCTGAGGTTATGCTGTGTCTGCTGGCTGGTGATGCAAACATCTACAAATCTGGGGTGACCCTGTGGTGTCATTGCTGGTCAGTGGAAGCATTTTGTGTATTGAAGGCTTGAGGTGGCTCTTGGCTGTGACAAGGCATTTCAGGTGTTTTGGCCTGTTTATAAAAATAAAATTAAAAACAAAGTAAACTGCAGGGGAGAGGAAGGCTAGGGAAGGACAGCTGTTTTTCCTGCGTCTGTTTTTCATCACTCTCCTAAGGATGAAAGTTAGGAGTTAGATTGTTGTCTTTTGTTACCCTAGACTTAGATGTGTTTTCAGCTGTCTTGATTGCTTTCTTTTCCTCACCGTGATACTTTCAGTAGTTTACAAGGTTGAAATAATTTTTCTACTTGTCAAAAGGTCCGAATACTTGAAGAATTATAATTGAGAATTTCTGGCTGTTGAGACAAACGAGTCTTACCATCTTGCAGGTACTCTGTGCTTCTCTTGCCCCTGAGCTGCCTGGTCCACGTGAGAGGCAGCAGCCTGGCTCTGTCCATGCACCCGACACTCCTTTGTGGGCAGTGCTAGGGCTCTGTGTGCCAGGCTGCCTGCAGAAGCCACTTCTGGGCTCCTTCCCTCTCCTTGGTGCATGCCACTACTGTTCTCTTTGACAATGTCTTTGGAAACAGCCTTTCCTGTGTAATTAAGGGACAGGGCCTTAGCTGCTGCTCAGTAGAAAGCAGTGCTGGGTGCCCTTTGTTTTCCAGGCGAGGACAGCAGTGGAGAGTTCTGGAGAGGTGATGGCAGTGGGGGTCGAATGGGATATCCCGTTCTGTTCTCTGCTCAGGTGTGTGCAGATGCTGTCTGCATTGGAAAAGTCTGTGTTAAAACATAACCTGCTCCTCTTGGGATCATGTTGGAAAGGTGCTGTTGAGAGGGAGGAGTGTTTTGCAGTCTGGAGAAAGAGACGGAGGGGCAAGGCAGGGTGTTTGCCTCCTTTGTATAACTGGAAAATACAAGTCACAGTTTAGGATCTCTCAGCTTGCAAAAATATAATCTGGGAAATGCTTACTTCATGGCTGCATTAATAGTGAATTACTTTTACCTGATACTTCATTTCCAAAACCCAAGTGATCAAGAAGAGTGTTTTCTGCTGTTTCTGGCATCCTGAACAGCCGGCAGTCAATGTCTGTAGTCCATAATCTTGTTGTGTCACAGCTAAATGCAGGAGGAAGCTCTCAACCCAGAAGTCCCTCAGTCCCTGAGGATGTGGACCTGCTGACGTTTGATGAGAATGAACAGACACAAAGGGCTCCTGATGTGAAGGATACCCATATCCCACTGACCTGACGAAAGTGATCTTGATTTGATTCTTTTTCCACCCCCTCCACCCCTTCTGTCTTCCAGAAAAAGTTCACTCCTGTGACCAGGAGAGGCAGAGCGCCTTGGAGGAGGCCAGGCAGAACCCCCGGGAGGGGATTGTCATCCCCGAGTGCGCTCCTGGAGGACTCTACAAACCAGTGCAATGCCACCAGTCGACTGGGTACTGCTGGTGTGTCCTGGTGGACACGGGACGTCCCCTGCCTGGTACTTCCACTCGGTGAGAGCTACAGGCAGGCCTGGGAAGGTGCCTGGCTGCAGAAGATGAGATACAAAAAATGCTATTGCAATATGGAATCAGTTCTTCACTCTAGAGCAGTCAGCTCTACACTGCTTTCCCTAGAGCAAGCAATATTGTATGTGATGTTCCCTGTTGAGTGTTACTGTGCAGCTCCCTCTCCATAGGAGTTGGTGGACATTAACTGCTTCCATATTTTGTCTGTGTTAAGTATTCATGCAAAGCAGCCTTTTTTCTTCTGGCTTGTTTTTGTGAGGTAGGAGGAATGGGGGTTTTTGCTTGAGAATATAATTATGGGCAGTGAAAAGACAAGTGCCTTTGTTGCATTATTATCTGCTTTATACTTGCATGTTGCAGCCACTTGAATCCTGACTGGTTGGGAATTAGAGGACTACTTGTTGTGCAGGGGTAGATTTTAAACCAGAGATCGGTTTGGGTTTTTTGGTTTTTTTTTTCAGTTACTCTCTATCTTGAAACTACCTGAGGAATCTTTTCTCACTTGGAGTTTGGAAACAAATTGTGGGTCTGGCAATTTGCAAAAACAGGCCAGTAAGAGCTGAGACTTAAACTCAGCTAGATATAGTGACTCTGCAAAGCATAGACAGCCTTGAAAAAAATCTCAGCCTATGCCCACAAGAATTGGAAGAGGGCCCCGTGCTGTTTGTGGGTTTCAGTTGATAGCTGGTACTGGACTTCAATGTTTTTCCTTCTCTTTCCACTGCTCCTGCTGTTGCTGATTGTCCATAAACAGTCAGATGCTTGAGAGTGGTATTCTGGAGGTTTATTGATTTCCCTGCAGCAAGCAGACAAGGCACAACCCATTGACCCTGAGATTAACTCAGCTGGTCAATGCATAGTGCTAATAATGGCCTGGTTGTGGACTTGATCTCTGTATGGGCCATTTACTTAAGGGTTGGGCTTGATGATCCTTGCTGGTCCCTTCCAGCTCAGAATAGTCTGTGATTAGTGGCCATGTGATGACACTAAACCTGTGTTATGTGGTTTAGCTTCTGCTGTTCTCCTTTTTCAGGTATGAGACTCCAGTGTGTGAAAGCGATGCCAGATCGAAGAGCACAGAGATTGATGATCCCTTCAAGGACAGAGAACTTCCAGGTCAGAGGAACAAGATCCTGACTCTGCCTTCTTACCTTGTGTCACCTTGGGACTCTTAATATTGTTGAGGAGATAGGGGATTTTCCTCACAGTGCATGCTTTACCAGGGGGTTTATTCTGTATTTTTTTTAAGATCACCCCCAGTTTCAGCAGCGAACTGGAAAAGGTTGGGTGTGTCCTGGGTGTGTTTATTGCCTGTCTGCCCTTTGAAAGCATGTCTGGGATTAGAATTTTCAGGAGAGAAACCAAGATGCCTGGAGATACCCTGGGGGAAGAATGGGCTCAGCACTGAATGTTCCATAAAGCCCGACCAGGTCAAGATCCTTTCTGTTCAGCGGGGCTTTTCAGCAGCTCGATGCTCCCTGACTCACAAAAGAGGACACAGCTGCCAATTGTCAGTGGACTGATTTGCTCCTTCACACTGACTGCATGGACCAGGCAGGACAGCACTCATGGTGTGCTAAGATCTCTTACCTAATGGTGGCTCCTCACTTAGCTGGACTTCTCATTTTCTGCCTGGGATACATTTTATTTCCCACTGCTCCTTGTTTTATATTCTGCTTTTCCCTCTTAGCAGAGTGACAAGTATAATTTGCTGTTCCCTGCCTTTTTTCTGCTAGGAACACATGCTGGGTGTTGGTATTGGTGCAGCTCCTAAAAATGCTACCCCACCTGCCTGTGCTTTGTTTTTTTCCTTCTGGCTCCCCTCTAAAGAGCAGAGTGAGGGGCTTTCACTGACAGGTCAACCCATTGCTCTCCTGAGTGGGGATTGCTTGAAAACATAAGCCACAGTGGGTCCCTCTGCACTAACAGGGAGTGGTGGACACCAGTAATTCTGCAGAAATAGCTGGTGACGCTGCATCAGCTTACCTTTCTGTGGGTAGCATAAAGTGAGTTGTTCCTGAGCCGGTTAGCAAATGAAATGAGATTTGTTCCAGATCTGCCTTGTGTGTCTCCTATTTGTTGTTCTGCTGGCTCCTGACTTCAGACCCCAGACCTTTCTGCTTAGCAACTCTGCCCTCAGCAGGGCTCTCTTCTATGCAGCTCCTCATTTTCACGAGTCATGTAAAAATTTCCTATTGCCTCCCTTTCACATCCAAAGGAAATTGACCAATTGGTTCAAATATTATGTTGTGGGGGAGGGGGAGGGATGCCAGCTAAATGGATTACATTAGGGCTCATTTCCTTAGGAAATCACACTAAAATAGAACAACCTTACTTCCTTGATTCCCCATCCCCCTCTCCCATTGCTTTACCACCTATCCTTGCACTTGTCCCCTGCCTCTCCAGAAATCCTTTATGAAAATCCTTTGCTCTTTGAGACTATTTCTGATCTCAAGAAGACAGACTGCTTTTGTTTCCCTTCTCCCTTCCCTTCTCCACTGAAGCCGGACAAGGGGACAGGATCTGCTTGATGCTCTGTAGCTTAGCAATCTGGTCTCAATATCAAACTCCAGGAGAGCTGCCCTTTCAGCTCAAGCCAGTTTTTTGTGCCTTCATAAGCTACAAGCTCTGTGTTTGGCTGCACTGGTTAGTATGATTGTTGCCTGGAGAAGTTTTGAATGCCCCATCCCTGGAAGTGCTCAAGGCCAGACTGGATGGGATCCTGAGCAACTTGATCTAGTGAATGGCATCCCTGCCCCTAGCAGGAGAGTTGGAACTAGATGATCTTTAAGGTCCCTTTTAACCCTAGCCACATTCTATGATTTTGTGATTCCTATCACTGAAAATACCCCTGTCTGTGGAGGGGTGGGGAGACAGAGGATCTAATTCTGATTTGTCTGCTTGAGAAATGCTGTGCTACATATGAACTTCTTATTCAGTCTTCAGGTTTGTTTGATTAGATGCTCTTGTATGCAAAAAATTACTGATGAGCCAGAACTGCAGGGGGTAAGAGAAAGATTCTTTTTATTTTTTTTTCCCTGCTCTCATTTCTTGGCAGAACTGAATGTCAAGAAAAATTGCTGCTTTAATTTGGACTGATTGCATCATTTGCACTCAGTTCTGTCAGGGGGACCTTAGTTTGCTCCTCTTGTAGAGGTGTGCCCATTCTTTAGACTCTCAATGCTGCAGGCAGTGTGCTTCTTGGCCTGTGTGAAGAGACCCTGCAGAGGCCCAGGTGGGAAAGACATAAGTTCAGATCCTTGCACACCTACACATACTCTCTTCACAGCCTGTCATGACTGTGGCCAAAAGTNATGTTGCTTGTACATAGCAAATGGCAAACTGCTAATTCCTGCAGATGGTGAGATGCTGAGAGCCCAGGGAGATGACTTCTAGCAAATAGTTTTTCAGCCTTTTCATTACCTCAACAAAAAGCTCCTTTAAGTGAGTGGTCTACTCTGGTTGCAATAGCAGCTTACCCTTTACAATGCTGACGTTTTCTGGACCGTATGCCAAATGAGTGCTGAGGGGTGTGCATGTGTGCATGTAGTACACATAATATGGAGACAGGCTAGGGACTGTTGGTTTGCTATTTCAGAGGACAGAGCCTGTAATACTGCAAAGGAGGGGCTTTTGTCAGATCAATTTGCAAGCTGCTTTCAGCTGTCAAAGGATTACAGTAAGTTTCCGGTGCTCTGTTTGTGGTACATGCTCTTCTTTGCTTGTTCAAGAAAAGCAGAAAGTGTTGACATTGCTCTGTGTTGCTGTGGGAGGCTGTTTGCTGACATCTGCTGCCCTAATCAGCTGAATAATTGGTAGTCCATGGTGCCTTGGGGAAAGAGGTGAGGGATGTGGCGATGGTTTCTGTGTCACATCAAGAGAAGACAGTTGGATGGGGAGGTGATGGGTTTTGGACAACAGTTTTGACAGTAGTGTGTTTAAGTTAAGCAAGCTTGTTCTTGGTTCCTTGTTCCTGAGCTTGTTCCAGGCTAGTTGTCACAGTGTTCACGGGGTAGTAAAAGAAGCTTACTTTAAGCAGCAAGGAAACAGCATAGATTGCCTTTTAAAGGTGAGGAAATGGAGAGTTTCATTGTAACAGGCTGGCACTGTGTAGGATAGGAGGCCCTGTCAGTCTGTGGTCATGATGGTGGGGAACTAGATGGCCTCAGCACTAAGTAATGGAAATGATTACCAAGCTCATCTTCAACCCACTTTGTCCTGCTTAAGCCAGCAGTGTCTGGGGGTGACTACCACATACCAACTCAGCTTGATGTATTTCCTATGTAGAGCAATCATGTGAAGAATGAATTATTGTGGTAGGTGCTGGCAGACAATGCTTTCTTTGCCTGAAGAGGAGAGTGCAAGCAGCTCTGGGATACTTTAATCTGTCAATTAGGGCCTCAGAACAGCCACATTTGCCTCAGAAGATGATCCAGGAGGTAATGAATTGTTTTGTAAACTTCTCTGCAAGTGTCACCGTGGGAACTCCTGTCTGCCAGGCACTTCCAGCGCATCCCTGCAGTTTTGCTGGTAGAGAACTGGGTGAGACCATAAAGCTAACCACACAGTCTTTCTGCCAGATATTGTTGATGACCCTGCATGTGCCTGGACAAAAGCTGCAGGACAAATTGCCATGCAGAGAAACCCACTGAGGGATTCTTCTGCCTTTCCTTAGGGACTGTGTTGATGGTTGTTGCTGTCTTAAGAACAAAGGAGGTTCTGACTGATCCTTGCTAAATTGGGGTAGGAGACTAAGCCTGTGTGTTCTTGCATTAAACCTCCTCTTTTCTTTTCTGCAGGCTGCCCAGAAGGGAAGAAAGTTGAATTTATTACCAGCTTACTTGATGCTCTGACTACGGACATGGTACAGGCTATTAACTCAGCAGCACCTACTGGGGGTGGGAGGTGAGTCCAGAAAGCACAGCTGAATGCCACCCTGGTGGCTGCAGAGCTCTGGGTGCCCCTGAGGTGGGGGCAGGCAGGAAAGGTGTTGCTCGGATTGATTTGGGTTCCTCTGGGTTGCTGGGAGAGGATCTGAGGCTGCTTTGTGCTGTCATCCTAGCGCTGCTTGCCTGCTGCCCCTCCTCCCTGGCAGCTGCTCCACCATAAAGGTTAGTATAGCCCATTTGAAGTGTGAAATGAGAGCTCACTGGGAGGAAGTGGCTTGTTCTTTTGTCCCTTGGTGTATGAAAAGACCTAATAAAATGCAAATGGATTGAAGGAGACCGTGTGGCCTAGTGGCTACCACGGGGAGTGAAGAATGTGAACCAAATTCTTGGCAGGACCAGCTCTGTGGCTTTGCTGTGAGGCTGCAGCCAGCCTGCCTCCCGATGAGGAGAGGAGCTGTTTTTCATGGCCCTCCCCTCTGACCAGCTGTGTGTCCACCCCTTTTGGAAGGAGCAACAGGTCAGTCTGTTGCAAGAGGTGGGCAGAAGTCTGTGTTCCTGGGGAACTGGAGGAAAGCTGAGGCTGTGTCTCCCCCTCCTGCTTGGTAACAGCAGATCCCTGCAGCACTGCCTCAGGACAGGCCATTGCGAACGAACCGTGATGGGTTTAAAAAGTGCTACACTGCCTCAGCTAGGCAAGGCTTCTGTGGTTCTGGGTCTGCCTGACTATAAAAGGAGTCAGTGCTGGGGCAGCTTGCAGGGATGGCGCAATGACTGATGTGCTCGTGTTCGTAGCGGTCTGGAGATGGAAGTTCCTCTGCACATACGTTACTGCTATGGGTATTCCTCCAATGTGTTGGCAGTAATGTTGATCCCCTGTCTTCCTCTTTCATAATGGAGAAGGAGTCGGTGCCATCTTTTAACTATTCAAGACTATTCAAGGTCCTGGGTGGCATGGCTGTGTCCCTTGGCTTCATTATGGATTACTTGTGAATTCATATGGTTTTAACTTAACATTTAGATGTAACAAATCGGGCCAGTGACTTGTTCCTGTGCCTGCATGCTGAATATTCTGTAACCCGCTGAATTAGCACTATATGCCTAGCATGTCTGTATTCATATAAACAGGATGAAAAATG
This sequence comes from Bombycilla garrulus, assembly GCA_013400315.1. Classification (NCBI taxonomy): domain Eukaryota; kingdom Metazoa; phylum Chordata; class Aves; order Passeriformes; family Bombycillidae; genus Bombycilla; species Bombycilla garrulus. Next base: position 1,863,340 of record VXBU01014574.1, read on the forward strand.
CCCCAAGGATGGGAAATACATCGTTCTCTCCCAGACTTAAGCATTCCAGTGTCAATTCTGTCTAATTTGCATGGTTCAAATGCAGTGGGTAGGGGTGGTTGGAAGCCCTGGAGAGCATTTGATATTTATTTGGCATCTTTGGCACTGGGACTGAAACATAGCCAATGTAATCATCACTCTTAAAATAAAGCTTAGTATAAACCAGTGTTGTAGAGACCAGAGATGTATGCCCCCACTGCACTTCTATAAACCATCAGGCTTGCTTCCTAATGTTCCCTAAGCTTTGTGTATTTCTCAGCTTTCAATAGAGGCCTTTCTGGTGGAATTCTTCACTGCCCAGCTCTTCGCACAGTCGTCACATTGATTTATTTTCCACTCCAATGTCAGCAGCCCAGTTGCGAGGGGAAAATTAAATCTTTTAGCAGGCTGTCCTTGGTAAGGCAAAAAACTGCTACCACCCAAATACTCTGCCTGCCCACAGCCATGATTAAATTCAGATAACTGTTCTGGTTTAATTTTCCATGTGCCTCAGCTAGACTAAGTGTGTACCCCAAAGAACACGTGTCAAGCTTTTCCAACTCAAAAGGCCATGATGGGATCATTTTTATTTTTTTTAAGTAATTTCAGGGAATTTTTGATATTTATATAAAAATTTTATCAGTACCCGTATCATACGGGTTTGTGGAGCTGGGAAGCTGTCTCTGTGCAGTGAGTCCTGCTTTCCTGGAGTCCCAAGGTGAGGAATATCCTGAGTTCTCTCTTCAGGAATTGGCTTCTGATGGTGTGAACAGATGTATTCTTTGCTGGGTAAAAAATGGCTGGACCCAGAGAGTGGCTGGTGGCTAGTCACAAGAGGTGTTCCCCAGGGCTCAGTATTGGAGCCAGCCCTGTTTAACATCATCTTCAACAACCTGGACAAGGGGATTGAGTGTCCCCTTATCAAGTTTGCAAGTGACACCATGTTGTGTGGGAGTGTTGACCTGTGGAAGCGCAGGAGGGATCTGGACAGGCTGGATCCATGGGCCAAGGCCATTGAAGCATTGTCCTTGCTGAACCAAGTGCCAGGTCCTGCACTTGGGTCACAACAGCCCCATGCAGTGCTACAGGCAGGGGATGAGTGACTGGAAAGCTGCCTGGCAGAAAAGTACCTGAGAGAGCTGGTCTACAGCAGCTGAACGTGAGCCAGCGTGTGCCCAGGAGACCAAGAAGGCCAATGGCATCCTGGCCTGGATCAGGAGCAGTGTGGCCAGCAGGACCAGGGCAGTTTTACCTATTGGGTTACTTATACTTTTAATTAATTTTCAGCCTGAACAACTAACAAAATAACTGTATTTTATGACAGTGCTTATCCTGTATCTCCCTGGCCCAAATTTACTGAGAAGTTCATGTTGTAAAGAAAAGCTAAAGATCTGTCTACCAGATATTTCTAAATATCAGTCATGTCAGTTTTAATGTCAGTTTTCTTCTTTGTGAGGCAGGCGTCACTTTTGCGAGCTCTTCTTCGTCTTGATGCCATCATGATGGCAGAACACGTTCTGTATTCAAACACACACCATAGCCTTCCTCTTTTTGCTCCTTTCAGCCTTTCCTGCTCCTGGGCCATTTTAGATTTTGAGCATATGCATGCCATTACCCAAGCTAAATTTTTAATATATCCCTAGCAAAGCTTATGCCTGATGCAGGAGGCAGGCCAGGAAAACAGCCACTTGTTCCTCCATGTCAACTGTATACTGTCCTATATATTTTAACCAAACAGAGGGAGCCACACACATGAACTATTCCTGTCTCTCTATGGCAGCAGAGATGATACAGCCATACAGTATGCATCTTTATTATCAACATTGAAATAAAGGACCAAAGGCAGAGAAGACCCTTTCCAAAGTGTCAAAGACTAAAAACCTTTACAGTGTGAGAGTCTTCAGGAGCTCAGACTTCCTTAGGGTATTGAAAGAAAAGAAAAAAAAAAAAGGTTGGAAGTGGATTTTGTAAAATATGAATATCTCTACAGGGACAAAGGCTCTGCAGGCTCTTAAGTCTAGCAGGGAAGAACATGATTAACTGAATATAAACAAACTCATGATCAAAATTTCTTTAAAGCAAGGGCAGAATGAAGTCATGAGGGACATGACTGATTCCCTCTCTCTAAGGCTTTCATCTTAGGCCTGATGTGTTTCAGAAAGACTTGCTTTAGTAAAACCTGAGTTATGGTCCCAAGAATAATTTGATTCACATTCAGTGGATATGATATACAAGAAATCAGATTAGATTACCCTGCTGCCTTCAGTCTGAATCTGGACATGAGACTGAAAACTTCTGTGTTTGCTGAGTGTCATTGCAATTAATATCCATATTAGCTTTTTTGGGTGGTGAGCGGGGGAGAGGGAGTGGGATGGTGAGGGAGAATCATGGGGAGAAATTAGAGACTGGCATTTGAAATGCTACATAGAGTTGTGCTGAGTTGCCCCCCAACACAATCTAGCAGCATCAAAGCAAGGTAGTAGCTTGGATTCTTGCAGGCCATGAGGCCATGTAAGCAAAACCTGATAAGGNTATCTTCCCTTTGTTTGACATGGTTCCCAAGGCCTTGGGAAGGGCGAGTCAGTCTGTCCTGTGGGCATTCAGAGTGGTCAAATTGAAGAAAGCTCTTTGCTACATAATTGGAAAATGCAATGTGTAAGTGCTTTGTGGTATGTTGAGCTTTTTTTTTTTTTTTTTGCTTTTTTTTTTTTTTTTTTAAACTGGGCATGCTTAAAACAACCTTGTAATCCCTTATAGGTCTTGTCTTGTTTAAGGAAGTTCAAAGCTATTGACTTTAATTGAGTTACTCTTGCTTTACAATAATGTAAATGAGATGAGAACTTCCCTTCCTCATGGCCCTGGTTTGTATTACAGCATAATAGCCAAATAGACTTCATTTAGAGTTTTGAAACAGAAAATCTCCGGTAAAAATCATTCTTAATTTTATGTAATAACTCCAAGGCACATCTTGTTACTGTATGTTTTCAAAGTAATTAAGGCAGCACTTGTAGGGAATTGGTTTATTAGCCAGTACTCAGTATCCTTCCTGAAAAAAAAAATTGTTGAAATTGTTCACAAGTGACTACTATATAATAGGAACAGCTCTTAAAAATTTAGGCTTAGTTTTAGTACATTTTAGTGTCTTTTTAATTCTGATATAGTCACATTAAACAAGGCCTAAACTAAACTATATCAAAGTGAATGCCAGCCTTGGTTTCCCTTATGTGAGAAATTCTCTTTAGTCCCTGCCAATTCAGAAATGAGTTTCAGTTGCCAAAATGTGTGCATTATGGCTTGCTACATTATCAGCAAAAATATTACTGTCCTGTGGAATTCGAGGTAAATGGGCAGCTTACAACAGCTGCCCTTATGTAACACAGTAGCTATCAGTCCCTTAATTTAAAGTTGCCAATTATTCCCCCTGTAATAGCCCCAAAAAGTACTCCAGAAAATGGCCCTGAGGTTCCTTTTCATGCTCTAGCGAGCAGTTTGAAGCAGGCAAGCACAGCTCAGCACATCTCCAGGGTGTTCTGAAGCCAATCCACGTTTTAATAAAGATTGACGCTTTTAAACAGCGCAGGGAAGTTGATGCTCAACTCCTATTGCATTTCAATTGAAGTTGGATACCAACTTCTCTTTGTCCTCTTATGGAAATTCTAGCCTAATTAAAGATACAGGAGAATTCATGTAAGAGTAGGGTCTTTGAACAGTCAATGAGGAGTGAAGGGGGGTGATTTTTTTAATCTTCTAAATTACTTATCCTGCAATCTTTTGAAAAATTTTGTCCAGAATAATGTTTCATATACAACTTAGCCTACAGAGAGAAAGCAACTTGCCTGTAATAGGGGAGATAAGTTTTAACTGTAGAGGAATTATGCACTTCCCATAATGAATTTGGACTGTGTAGTGCCCTTTTGTTTAGTCTGAACACAGCTAAGTTTTTTGTTGGCTTCTTGATTCCTTGGCTACAGGAAAGGAGGAATAATAAAACAAATACAGGCTCCTTTTGCAATTTCGTTATAGTAATCCTCTCTGATTCAAACCACGTTCCACTGTTACAGACTTTAGGCAACTGTAAAGAGCAACAAAATGGGAGTAAGAAGTGGAAGTGGAAGCAGAGCAAGAACAATTTTGAATTTTACCTCAATTTGTTAAACTCACTGCTTTCCACTGCTTAGTGCTGGCGCTTTGGTGGACATAATCAGTGCTGTCATGGACATTGACTGGAGGTGTCAGTCACTCTCCATCCATTCTTCATTCAGCAACAGCACCAAGGAAGGTGTGTGTATATATATATATGTATGTGTGTGTGTATATATATATATATATATATATATATATATATATATCCTTGCAAACTATGTACAAGTCATAGAAACTTACAGCTTTGACTCCTTCAGATGTCCTGACAACAAACATACCTTGTGTGTGTGTGTTGGGAATGGAAGCTGGACTAATTTATTCTTTTACTCTGTAGCATTTGCTACCAGCTTCTTGTGTATTCACCCTGGAATAGGGCCTTCTGGTTCATAGGCTCTGCAGTCCAGCTACTGCCTTTCCATTCTTCTGCCTCAGCTGCTAATGTTGCTACATAAAGTTTGTAGTATAAAATAAGAGATTTTCTGAGTCTTCAAACCTGATGGGTACTTCAGAGACTGCAACCTTGCTTTCTGTCCAAGCAGTAGTTTGTATTAGGGTTTTTTGTCACTGCAACAGTGCTGTGGATCCATGCAGCCTGTGCAGCGTGGCTGCAAGTGCTCAGGGAGAAAAGGATTGGCTTAGTTGGAATGGGCTTCAATTTATTTACTAAAATTCAGTGGCACATGTTACACTTTGACTGCACAGTTCTGTGGAGCAGAATGTGATTGCACACTGTACTTGGTTCTGTAGAGGAGTCATGTCTCACATTTGCTGCTCTTGTATAGTTCTGTATTCCTCCCTTCTGTTCCTTCACACTGAGCTAACTGCAAGGGGCCTCGAGGGCTGAAAAGCATTACAGATTGCATGCACAGTGCATGTTCAGGCTGTGCATTTGATATTTTGGCAGTCATTCTCTGATCCAGCATTCAGTGCAGCTTACAAAAGTGTATGTTCATGGTTTTGCACAGCCTCTTTGTGTTCTTCAGTGAAGGTATTCTGTGCAAGTGTGCCTCATCTGGAAGACAGCATTGTTAAAAGTTGCAGTACCTTAACACACTTATCTCCAAGCATAATTCACCTAAGAAATAAATGTTCTGCCATGAGGGAGCTCTTAGAATATTGTACAGAAGGAGGAGAAAGAGCCTACTTGGAGAAGACGGTATACTTGATGCCAACGAACTTAAGAAAGCTGAGAGCTGGTTTGCTGTCTTAGGCTGTTCATGACAGACCATGCTTTCCTTCACTGCTGGAATATTGGTGGACTTATGCTGCATGCTTGAGCTAAACTTGCTGGCTTGTTTACAAAAGCAGTTCAGCAACAGCAGGTTCCATTTGGGAAATCAGCTTACACAGACCTGCTTTCTTTCCTAGTGCTTATTCTTTAGGACTGATTGTTTTGCCACAGAGTGCTAAAGAGGAACAATTAGGCAGAAAAGTAAGTACAGCTGTAATGCAGTCAATGTGAGAAGGCTGTCTTAATTTTGGTAGTGTCTGTTCTTACATCACTGAAGTGAGGTACTGGAATTCAGTGGGTTTTAGTGTGATTGGTGTCAGATCCAGAGATCTCGGAAACTGAGAATGTACAGGACAGCTTTGTTCTGTCTTGGTTTTTCTGATTCCTTTATGGTTGGAATGAGAGGTGGCCCAATAAATGAAGTTTACATCCAAGGGCTGATTTACTTCCCTTTAAATAGTATGGGGAGGAAATGGAGGGACAATCCCCTGGAATACTGCCAAGTCTGTGCTCGCAGGGCAGTTAGAACCCCGGACTTGTCTGAGCTGACCTGGCAGGCATGGCTGGTGTCATGGCACATCAGCAAAGCTAGGTGGCCTAGCAGTGCTGTGCGGTTGCATTAATTCATGTTCCATGGGTGGTGCCGAAGTGTCTTGCACAGGCAGTGGTCAAAGTTAAGGTAGTTATATACAGTATTTTAACTTCATCCTTTCTGTGATGTATCATGGAATTCCACGCGCCAGGGAGATATGGCCACCCTGAGATGAAGGGGATGCTTCCTGTGCTGGGATTCGGGATGATAACTAGAAGATGGCAGGCAACCGACCATCTCAGGAACTGCTAAGTCCTGCTAAGCCAGCCAACAGAAAGTGGTAAAAAACAGAAATGGCTGTATCTTCCTTTTTCCTAATGTCAGAGCCATTAAACTAATTCCTTTTAGCTCTACTAACATGCTGCAGTTTTCAGCATGAGCTCTCAGCATGTTTGTAATGGCAAAGATAGATTTATTGTCACCTCATGAGTCAATGTATTTGTATTAGCCTGAGAATGTCCCTCATTTTTGTGTCAAAGTGCTGAAGAGAGCCGTGTTGCCTTTCTTGATATTTCATAAGAGCTCCTCCTTGGTGTGCCCCTGGAAAAGAGGCACTTTAAAATCCTGCTTCTGAGTGCCTCTTCAGTAGGTAATGAGAAGCTCTTGTTTGTTGTCTTTCTGCTGTTGTTTCTAAGATGCTCTGCTATTTTCTCCATTTCTGCCTCTCCAGTTGTGGGTCTTTAGTAAATGAGGGCAAGCCAAGGTGTGAACCAGGGGAATCTCACATGCAAAAGCTCAGGTTTTATTCTTCTGTCTCAGCAAAGGCAGAGCATTGCCCCTGGCAATACAGAACTCCTCTGAGGCTGCTGGAAACATGCTAGTCTTCAAATGACAGCCAGCTTCTTTGCAAAAGGGAGAGAGGCCAATAGCTTTGTTAATAAATGTCATAAAAACAAGGCACAGGATGTGTTTTTGTTCTCTCCTGTCATCCTGGTCATTGCATACAGTTCAGAAAATCAGGACACTCCCTTAACTTCCTGGGGGGAATTTTGCAGTTTTTGTTTGTCTATAGGTGATTCCAGGTGCTTACCTGGTATTTTGGCTCCCCCAAACTAAGCCAGACTTATTCCTAACCCTTTCTTCCTCCTGCACAGTGTTTATCCCATTGTACATTGACCAGATGCTGTGACTGAATGCCAGCCTGCCTCTCAGTTAAGCATTAAATGAAGGAAATAGTTTCAAGTAAAACCCTGGGAAAAATGTCTTGCAGTTTATCTGCCTCTCTGTGTTTACTTGTTGGTAGGATTCATGTATCTCTGGATAGGGCTACCTTTCTAATTTCTATCCTCATTTGTAAAAGCCATCAGAAAAGGTTAATGAGGATCATAGTTCTCCACCTAAACTCCAGTTCTCGTTTTCTGCATGCTGCAGATTCCCTCTCACTAATGATTTAATTTACCATTGGGGGAGCATGTTTGAGGGGGAGCATGTTCAGGCTCTGTAGCTAAATTTTAAAGGCAAAACTGGTCACACAAGAAAGGCAAAAGAATTTTCTCTCTCCTAGTTCCTAAAAAAAATAAATAAATTCAGTGACCATATAAGTATAGATGGTACTAGTTTCTGAAACAACATCTTGGAGAGCATTTTCTAGGATACTTGGGTTTGTATTTCTCCATCAGCTAGCCTGCCCCAAACTCACACCAGAATCTGGCTGCCTGCAGCAGGTAACTGTTTCTCTCTCCTTCCTGGGGAAGGAATTTATGCAGCAGCTGGATATGTCTCCTGGAATAAGTCAGAGCAATCAGTGCCAGTGTAGCATGTCTGACTACCTACCCACTAATTTCCATGCACTAAAATGCTTTAATCTTGGAAGGGAAAAAAGGTTCAGGACTCAGCCTCATTTCAGCATCTTTTCAGCTTTCTCAGTATCCCTGAGGAATAACCCCTTTCCCACTGCTGCTGCAGAGCACCAGACACTGCTGAAATGGTAAAACACAACAGTGCCTGTTCAGTGGTGGCATGGTGTTGAAAGACAGCATTCTATATCTGTGTGTCTATAGCTGTTGCTGTTCCTCCTTTTCTTCTTCTCTTCCTCTCTGATATTGTTGTTCTCTACAGAAAGAAAATGTGAGTCAAATAGCATCAAACTTGTAATACCACAATGATTAAGAAATCAAACAAACTGAAGTTGCCAGCTCTGTAGTACTGCTTTTAATGGATTTGTGGTGTTTATCTGCTATGGAACTCTTATGTGTAAATCAGCTATGTGAAAAGCATGAAAAATGCTGAAAATACTGCAGAGGAGTTCGGATTATATAAACAGATACAGGGAAAACACTGTATCTTGCCAAGGACATTTTCAAATAATGAATGTGTCTTGCATTAAATTAATTTGTTCCCTTTCTGAAGTCTAGATGTTACTGTCACAGAAATACCATGACAGCTGACACTCATGGCTCTTTTGCTGGTAATTTGAATGGGAGCCCAAGGGTCAAAAGGACCAAGGAGATTGTCTCTTGCCCTCTAATGAGGACTGTTCTGGGATTAGGCAGAGTTTCAGCAACTGGTGTGAGGAGAACCAGAGCTACTGAGAATATCAGACTCCCAAGATTATCTTGACAATTCACTTGTTAATGCTAAAGGGCATTTTTAGACAAGGTTCCTGTCTCAAAAGACCCCAGGTAAAAGGAGGAGACTGGAAGAGCTGTGTTTTTGCTTACTTTGAACACAGCATAGCACTTGCCTGATTCGATGAGCAGCTCTTGCTCCTCAGCAAGTGCTTAACAGTGTTGGTGAGAGCACCCCCCTTGTCGGGGGCCTGTGCTTCCTCTGTTCCAGGTTCTCTGAGCCAGACCCCAGCCACACACTAGAGGAGCGAGTGGTACACTGGTATTTCAGCCAGCTGGACAACAACAGCAGCAATGACATCAACAAGCGGGAGCTGAAGCCTTTCAAACGTTATGTGAAGAAGAAAGCCAAGCCCAAGAAATGTGCCCGGCGCTTCACTGACTACTGTGACCTCAACAAGGACAAGTCAATCTCTCTTCAGGAGCTCAAAGGGTGTTTGGGAGTCAGCAAGGAAGGAGGTGAGTGCCTTTTCTTCCTCACTGAATGACAGTAAAAACTGACAAACAAATATGACAAATAAAAACTGAGATACAGCAAATTCAGAAATCCGTTTTTTGCTAGGTGTTTCAAAAGTGCCACAGTTTGGGTGAGCAAATGAGTGGGATTAATACACTGCCATGCAAATGTAGTTTGTTGCCTGTGTTATGGCTCCATCTTCTATGCCTTATCACAGGCCTCTGTGCTAAGCACTGTACAGAAACAGGACGACAGATGAGAGTTCTTGGCCAGAACTCTGCTTGCACTGTTGAAGTCCTTGGAAACTGTAGTTAAGTTCAGGTCCCTTCTGAGTAATACCCTGCTAACAAGATTCTGTTGTGTCAGCCATGCAGGTTGGATGATGTATGAGCCAGCACAGATCCAGTCCTTCTCTGGAGACCCTGTTTACTAACAGAAATAATATTTATTTTCATTGCTAAATTCAGCATAAGGGAGAGTGGATGATGCAAAGAGAACAACTCAGAAAGAAAGCACAGGACTGCACTGTTGCCCTTTTTCAGACTTAAATTCTACTTTGGGGGAGAAATAAGGCATGTGAATAACCTATTTTCCTTTCTGTTTAGTGTGTCTTGAGCAAACAACCCTCCCTCCTGCCTTTTCTTCCTTTTTTCATCTTCACCTCATCATCTGTTGGGACCCGAACCAAACTGATATTTTTGTAAATTTTAGGAATTGAGACTGTTCAACCCAAATTCAATAATTATCAGTCATTCTGGACTGTGGGCAGACTTGCTTGGCAGGAGAAAGCAAACAGGGAGATTCCAGGGGACTAATTTCCTGTGCAGGTGTTTTGACTGTGCAGACAGCTGTTCTTATAAGTGTCACGGTAGTTGGGAAGGGTGGATAGCTTTTTTTCTCCCATCGTAATCCTTAGTCCTTTTCTCAGATTTAGTGTGAGTGGGGAGGAAGTCAGTACATTTCGGTGTTGGGAAATTGCATTTTCTAGATGCTTTGCAAACATTTTAGTTACCATAATAAGCATACATAGCATTACTTGTCAGCTGTGAAAAGCATTCAGCTTTTCTAGCCCTGTGGAGGTGTTTTTTTAGTCATCAGTACCTTACTGAGGAATGACATACTAAAATAGCAATCCTTAATTTTATTACCTTCCCAATAAGATGAAGATGCCAAATGAATTTTATTGCTATTTGGCCTGGAAGAAGACTCTCTGGAATCTGGTGCCCTGGCCAACTGACTGTTCATAATTTAATTTATGGAAGGGGGAAAAAAATCGAAGGGAGAAAAGAAAGAAAATGTGAAACTTTGAGCCCATGTGAAGGGGAAAGAAGGCAGCAAGACATTGAGTGCCTGATTGTCCAACTGTTTGCTGAGAACACAGCCTTGAGCTTTCATAGTTTCTTCTGTTGTATAAGGACAGGACTGTGGTCAAAAAGGGGCTCTGATCTTATTCTGTCGTACAGCACCACATATCTACTACAGACCTGATAAGCTTTGAGGATCAAAGATAAAGGGATAAGTTAAAGGATAGTGAAGACTAAAAGTAGTGCAGGCGGCAGTGCAGAGAACAGGTACTAACATGGAATAAAGAACTGAGGGAGAGTGCTCCAGAGGTGCAGTAAATAAGTTAGTAGTGGATCTTTTTTTAAGAAGTCATGAAGTTGTGAAGCAAAAGTGTTTTCTATGCTTCCTGTTCGTAAGAACTGCTAAATTTAGAAACAGTCAGTAGCTTTGCCATTGACATGGTCCCCCACAAATCCTCTCTAGGCTGGAGAGAGATGATTGGATTATTAGGTGGATAAGAAATTGGTTAGATGGTCACATCCAGAGGGTGGAGGTCAACAACTCAGAGTCCTGATGGACATCAGGGACAAGTGCTGTCCCTTGGGGTCCATACTGGGACGAGTGTTATTTTACATCTTCATTAATGACACAGACAGTGGGATTGCAGACAACACCAAGCTGAGGGTACATTTGCCACACCTGAAGGATGGGAGGCCATCCAGAGGGACCTGGACAAGCTCAAGAAGTGAGCCATGGGAATCTCGTGAGGTTTAAGACCAGGGGCAAGGTCCTGCACCTGGTTAAGGGCAAACCCAGAACAGGCTATGAATGAACAGATCAAGAGCAGCCCTGCTGAGAAGGACTTGGGGGTGCTGCTGGGTGAGAGCCTGGGCATGACCCAGCCATGGCACTCCCATCCCAGAGAGCCAAGTGTGTCCTGGGCTGCACCCAGAGCAGCGTGGGCAGCAGGGCCAGGGAGGGGATTCTGCTCTGCTCTGCTGAGACCCCACCTGCAGTGCTGCATCAGCTCTGGGGTGCCAGCACAGGAAGGACAAGAACCTGCTGGAGTGAGTCCAGAGGAGGCCACCAAGGTGATTTGAGGGATGGAGCACCTCTGCTGTGAGGAAAGGCTGAGAGAACTGGGATTGCTCATCCTGGAAAAGAGAAGGCTTGGGGTGACCTAACTGTGGCCTTCCAGTACCTGAAAGGAGCCTATAAGAAAGAGGGAGAGGGACTTTTTACAAGAGCACAGAGTGACAGGACAAGGAGGAACAACTTCAGACTGAAAGAGAGTAGGTTTAGATTAGGTATAAGAAAAAAATTATTTTTGGTGAGGGCTGGCACAGCTTGCCCAGAGAAGCTGTGGATCCCCCATTACTGGAAGTGTTCAAGGCCAGCTTGGATGGGGCTCTGAGTAGCCTGGTTTAGTGAAAGGTGTCCTTGCCCATGGCAGGGGGGTTGGAATGAGATGAACTTTAGGGGGCTTTCCAACCCAAACCATTCTGTGATTCTGCGATCTTACCCCTTCTCTAACTTTCCTTTATCCCGATCATAGGTGCATGTAGTCAGTCCCTGTGTTTTGATGTCTGTTTCTTTCTCTGTACCATGCCCTCCAAAGATCTGTGGGGGCTGAGGTCACTGTGGGTTCAAGCCAAGAGCTAGCTGGAAACCTTTTTGATGATGTACTTTCTGCTGTAAACTGCTAGTCAGATGAAAACAAAACTTTTCATGGAAATGTTTCTGTTTCAATGAAAGCTTTGTTTGAAAGGTTCTTCTGATCTAGCTTGGATGAGGAGGGGTTGGAGAGAGGCAGGGAAAGTTATAAATTCCCCTTCATATACTTAATTACAAGTGAACTTAGCTCAGATGTTCCAAATCCTGTTTGGGTGTTCAGTAGCGTAAGGACTAAAATGAAGTGAATCATCATTCACTCACAGATGAGTATGCCTCTTGCTAGGCAAACTGAACACTTGTAATGGTAGTATTTGGGATGCTGAGGAAAAAAAAAATGTTAAGTATTCTGCATTTTTGTCAGTGTTTTGCCTTTTTTTTTTTTTTTTTTGGTGGGCTGTTCCATCCAAACTTGGAAATAGAGCTGCTTAAAGGAAGCATAGAGCATAGATAACACACTACTGTTATGTGCCTCTCAGGACCTAGAGAGTCCAAATAAGGTTTATGTGTGGTGATTCAGCTGGGATATTTGTAGGGAAAAATTGAATCTGAGCTCTTTCCATCTTCGAATTAAATCTGTTTGAGATGCATGGTTGTGTCTGTCTGCCCTTCCTCAGTCTCTTCATCCTGTGGTAACCCAGTATGTGGGTACTGCCAGCCAGTGGTTCTCCAGTGAGGAAAATAGCTGCCCAGTCTATCAGAAACCCTTCCTCTTTTCCATCCTTATGGTGACCCAAAAAGCTGCTGGCAAATCTGCTAAGTCTGGTGGCCACTTTGCACAGCTCTTGTCCCTCTCTTCAAACCAGACTTGTTTTTGTCAGGGGCCATTTACATGGAAAAATGCCATTCTTGGATCTCAGAATGGAGTAGCCACATGAGAGTCAGCCCTTGAGTGTTTGCAGAAGCCTGCAAATGGCTTTTAAAACTGGGGCAGAACAGGCAGGCAGGGCTTTTAGCTTGGAGTATGCCAGAAACAGTCTTTGCCATCACTTGATCTAGGATTGTCTATTTGAGGAATTGTGGAAGGAAAACAGACTGATTTACAGCCTGTTAGAAGTTAGCATTCCTCAGCAGAGTCTGCACAGCCTGACTTAAGGGGGGAACCATCTGTGATCAAAGAAAAAATTTATCTCTGTGCATTAGTCAAAAGGCAGGGTCCTTGAGAGGAGATAGACACACATTGTAAAGCTTTGCTGGAAATTTACTGGACCCAAGATTAATTGGAGTCCAGTGATGTTGGAGAAGAGAGCTGTAGATCTGAGTGAGGCTTACGCTAGTTATGCTGGCTGCAAAATGTTGGAGTTGAGTTTTACCTCTATATTCTTCCAAGTTCAGAAGACAAAGTCAGCATTTTGTGCCTGCCCAAAGAGGAGCTAAGGGAATAAGCAGCAAAGAAATGTCCATCTGCCAGCTGACGGGAAGCTCCCTTCTGCCAGCTCAGATCCCGTGATTGCTTTGCTGTCCAAGAGCTTGTCAGATGGAAGGTGTTGGGCATGCTTCACAGGCCATGAGGACGTCTGAGGTGGAACATAGCCACCAAGAGCACAGTCCAGAAACAGGATTGAAATATCTTAATTAAAAAGTGTATGTGTGTGTAATTAAACAGAATGTCACTTTCTGCTGAATCTGAGGTAAATGTTCCAGAAGGAAGGAAAAGAAGACAGACAATCTGAACAGCAGATTTCATTCAGTGATGTTTTGGACCTTATTGCTATCTTCAGAAGTAACTGCATGCTTGGGAGGCTGGGAAAGAGTTGCTCTGTATCATTACTGTACAAGTCGCTGTGTGGGAGAAGGTAGCAAAGAGCTGTCACCTGGGAAAGGCCTCTGGACCAATGATGATAGAAAATAACAATCTAAGTGGTCATGAGAAGACTGTAACTAGGTAATGACTGAATTAAAAAGGCATTTCAAAGCACATTTAATTGCTATTAGATTAGAATCAAAGGAGCTGCACTGGTTCAGTGCTTCATTTTGTTTGTCTCGTTCAGGTACTCCCCTTCGGAGCTTTGTAGAGGTGCTATAATTTGCCTTTAATCTTAACAAAAGTTAGTGATAGTATGAATCACGACATGCGTATTGCGTTGAGAACACAAGATAAGGCTGTTTCTCTCCGCAAAAGGTGAAAGGTTTGCTCAGTATGTCTGAGGAATAACAATTTCCTATAAAAAGCTGCTGGGGTTTCCTTGGGGCTTTTTCTTTTGAAAGATGCTTGGCCTAATCCAGTGTGATTAGAACTGTTATCCAAGACCGTACTTGTGAGGATGAGCAAATACTCTGCTTTATGAAACTTGCCAAATGATGAGATGTTACCCCACTATGCCCAAGGGCTTCCCAGCTATATGTTAATAACCCACGGTCACCTCCTGCCGTATTCCTTCCCCTCTTTGGTGTCAGCAGTGCGGTGTGGCTGTGGCAGGGTTTTGCCCTCGGCAGGTATCCATGGCTGCCCGGTTTGTGCGGCAGGTATCCATGGCTGCGGGGTTTGTGCGGCAGGCAGGCAGGCAGCTGCAGGCGGTGTTCTGTGCCCCAGAGCAGCAGGGCCGAGCCCCAGCGCGGTTTCCCACACGGCTGCTCGAGCACACCGGCCGTGGCAGGGAGGGCTGCTCCTGCCTCGGTAACCCCGGCCTGGAGCTGCCCGCCTCCTTCCAAAGACAGGCAGAGCTCTTTGGGCTCTCTCCAAAGGGGGGCTGTGCTCACGCCGAGCACTCTGCTGCAGCCTTACCTGCGCCGGGTGCTAAAGGCAGGAGGGTTCTTTCAGACGCCCTCTGGCTTCCCCAGGCTGCCAGCCAGGGCAGTGATGCACAGCCTGGCAGTGCCCTCCGCGGCCCTGGCAGCCGCCCATGGAGGGCCCAGGCTGTGAGTGCCAGTCAGCCCGGGCAGATCTCTGGCCCTGGCAGTGGAGCCTCCGCCCATGGCAGCAGAGCCGCGTTTGAGACGCGGGCATCAGCGAGCCGCGGTTCTGCTGATCCCGGCAGAGCAGGGGGCTGGTGCTCGGCTGGTGTTTGGGGTCTTGGAATAACTTACTGTGCTTACACAGTTTCTCTTATTGATGTTCTCTAAAGCCAACAGGCTGTGCTTTGTGACCCATTTCAGCCTTGGCCACTGCCACCTTTTTCTCCCCTGGCTTTTTCTTCCCAGCAGCTCCATTCCTATCTTACAGCCCAGCCTCCTGACCCTTGGGGCTTCCTGCACCTCGCCCCTGCCCTCTGAGCTTCTGCCCATCTTGTTCCTGCACAGAGTGGTGTGTGCAGTAGAGTACTTGATGTGCAGAGTGAGCTGTGCAGTCAGGTCATGTGCATGCACAAATCAAAGTCATAGGCTGGAGTGGAGGGTGGCAACAGGCTTGCTGCTGCTGGCTGGGAGTAGGAGCTCCCATTTTCAGCTTAATCCCTCCTCTGAAATCGGACAAAGCAGCTCACAGGGAGTGTGACATGCTTTCCACAGCTCCTGTAATCTCTGAGCTGTCCGTACCCAGTGCAGAGTCCCTTGCTATGAGCTCCATATGAGCTGGGGTGCGTGTGCCTGTTATCTCATAAAGCAGTCACAGCTCTGCCCTTCTGCCAGATACAAGTTCAGGTCTTTGATTTTGGGCACTTGTTTGTTTGATTCAAGTGAAATATTTAATAAACCTGGGCTGTCTGTATTTTCTGTACCCTCACTCTCTCCTGGCTGCCCCCTTTCTACATAGCATTATTTTGCTTGCTTGGGGAAACTTCATGATACTACTTGCATCCATTCTTCATCTTTCTCCTTCTACTGTTCAGTTTAACCTTGTAATTGTTGTTTCTTGCCCCCACAAAACCTCTGGATTTCATGATATTCAGCTACTGCAACACCAGGTATTTAACATATCTCAGGCACATTGGTTAGACTCTTGCATGTGAATCCTGTTGGCAGGACTTGCTGTGAGCATGCTCAGAGGGAGTGCTTTGAACCTGCTGTCTGGCAACAGACAAGGGAAGGCTCCTTTGTCATGCCATGGCATTTACTTCCTTTAATGTGGTTCTTGGATTTTACAGGTAGCCTGAGCAGTTTGCCCAATGGAAAAAGACAAGGTCTTAACCCTTTCAGTGAGTATCTTGTCAAAATGTTTTCTTTTTTTCCTGTGATAAGCATGTATTGCAGAATTCATTCTCCCCTGTTCTCCTATGTTCATGAACAACAATATAGAAACAGCTGGAAACAAAAGTTGTTCTTAAGAGGTATAAATATACTAGCATGCAGGCAGCCCCATTGCATCATTTCAAAGTCCAACCCTGTGTCTTTTGCTGGAACAGACGATATGTTGCTAAGGAATTAGAATAGAATAAAGAGCTATGGGATGAGTACTCTCTTATCCTACTCTTCCTTCTTCTGTCAAGCAATAATTTGGGTGATTTGTTTTGTTTACATTACATTACTCCATGGACAAGTTCCCATGAAGACTCTTCTCTATCATGGTAAAGGTCTGCTTTCCCCTGTATTTTATGGCATTGAATCACATGGACCCTTTCATCAGGCATGAACAACATTATTTGCCTTGCTTTTAGATTTGCTGCTTCATGGTTTTGTTGGGTACTTCTCATTTTGGACTGTAAGAAGCATTGAGAAGTTCTCCCGCCTGCCTATATCTTCTGTCACTTGTTTTACAGCTGTCCTACATATGTCTGGTTAGGCTCCTTTTTGTGTTGAGGAGAGCTAGGCTGTGTATTTGTTTAATGCCAGAAGTCTTCCTATACCTCTTGCTATACTCCTTATCTTTCTGGGGAATGTGTCTGGTCCTGTGAGAAGGGCTGAACAGAGAACTGAAGATAAACATCAACTACACCTTATACATTGATGATGTGATGTTTCCTGGTGTGTCCTCCATTCTGAGTATACACTTGATTTTTGACTGCTGCTAAAAGCTGAGCAGAGGCATTTGAACAATTGCTGTGGCTTCAGCCCCTTCCTTGTCACTCCAAGTGCTCAGTGTAGGACAGGTCATACGCACTCCCACGCTGCACTTCTTACAGAAAGAATCTGTTGTTTTTATGAGCTGGTCATTGAGCACTGCAGGCACCTTTTGCAGAGCTATACAATCAATTGCAAATATGGCTACCTGACATAATTTTGCATTTGACAATACGTGCCCCCTGTGGCAGGGCGCATTGATCAGCACTGATCCCACTAAGACCTTTCCTCCCAGTGAGGTAACCTTTCCCCGCTTTGAAAATCAAATCCCTTCCTTTGCTTCCTCTTTAGCATGTTTTCACCTTTAATTAATCAGAGCTCTAGCTCTGATCCCATAAGAGCTTTGGTTCTTTAAGATACTTCAGTGAGGGGCTTAACCAAAGATTTCTGAAGAAAGGCTTCCTCCAAGCCCTGCTTGTCTGCTGAGGAAGGAGGCAGCTGGCTGTGGCTGATGGGGAGATGGTGGCAGGGCAGCCTGGCAGCAGTGGGTTTCTGCATCAGCTGTGCCAGTCAGAAGAGCAGAGCGAGGGATGTTGGACCAGTTGTTTCCCTAGACTGCGTGCCCATTTCCAAAGAGGGGGAGGAAAGTGGTGTTTTGTGTTTAAAAATATGTCGATCCCTAAGGCTCCATGTGACTCATTCAATGCTTTATCCAGCAAGGCTGTCTCATTAGCCCCTGGTTGTTTTCAGCCTCACAGCTTACTCTGGGATCTCAGCTTTCTGGGGCCACGGCTTCAGCAGAGGCTATCCTGGATCTTTATCAGTCAGGTTTCTTTTTGTTTTAATTTGCCTTTTTCCCTTACTTGTTCTGCTTCTCTTTTGTTTTTCCCTCCTCACCCACCCCACCCTACTCTTTCAGTAGGTCGCCTGGTGTAGCAGAAGAAGACAAGAAGGGAAGGCAGGAGCTGACCCAAAGGAAGAAAAGATCCAGTGACAGATGGAAAGACACCTTGCTGCTTGTGAGCAAGCACGCAGCATCAGCAACATCCAGCGTAGCAGAAGTGGCACCCAGAACATTTGCACTTTTAAAAAATTGGTTTGGGTTTGTTTTTAATTGCTTTTTAATGCCATTATCTAATACTTTGGAAAGTGGAGGGAAGGAGGATCATGACTTTTTAAAATTGGAACAGCTACTGATGATGTAAAATTGAGTTCACTGGGACTCAAAGAATTTTATATACTGTATATAAATATATATGTAAATTGTACAGTTGTCTTGTACAGGGGTTGGAGTCACTGTTCTGTTCCTCCCTTTGCTTTTGAAGGCTGTTAGGGTTAGAGGGACACTTTGCATTTAATGGATTATAGTAATGCATTCATTTCTGCCACCAAACCATCACTCACTGGTGAGCCTTAACAGCGCCTCCATGCAGAAAGAAGCCAGTGTGTCAGCATGAATTGTTCTTGCAGATGTGCACACAGTGCCCCAGATACCAAATGCTTCTTGAGAGCAGCTGAACCCCTTTTCTTACCATAAAGCTCTCTGCAACTCAGGCAGTTGGGCTTTTGAGAGCACAGATTTCATGTAAGTATTGGTGCACTGCAAAGCTGCTTAAAGTAGGGATAGAAAAGGGTTGTTGTATTAGGGATGTACAAAAGTAGTTTGTGCACCTGTTGCAAGTTGGGCAGAAATGAAATACAAATGCATTGCTATTCATGCTCAGATAACATGCTTAGTAAAGATGTGCCATGCCTCTGGAATCTAAAGCTGTAGGAAGGATGTGGGAGCCATAGGCCTACTAGAGTCAATGGAGTGAAGTCTTGCATCTTCCGCTCTGACAAAGTGTTCATTTGTATGTTGTACAGCAATAAACATTTTGAGAAGCCTGCTAGAAGCAGCATTAGCCTGCCTTGTGCTTTGCTGAAGAGCAAAGAACATACTTGTCAGTGCAGACAGACACAATGGTGCTGCTGGTCCCCAAGAGTCTGCTTTACTTATGTTTCAGCAGTACAGCATGGGCCATGCTCACTGGTGAAGGTCTGTCAGCAGTGACTTTTCTTGTCTTTGGTAGCTGTGAATACAAGCTCTCGCCCTGCACAGTGGTGTGCCTGCCCACTTTGCCTGATTTGCTGCTTCCAGAACCTCCTGTGACACTGGGCTGTGATCGGCAGTTACAGTGAAGGCTTGGAGTGAGGAGTCTGCCGTTCTCGGAGGCCACAGGGGCTGTGTCAAGCACTAGCAGTTTTACCAAAGTTGTTTCTTTGGCAGGGGTGCCCATATCAGCAATCCTGGGTTTGGGTAGGTGGGGGACACAGTGTTTTGCTTTGTGTATTTCCAGCCACTGGCAGCACTTGCCTGTTCTGTGCAGCCTCCCACTTCAGACCTCATAATCCTTCTGCCACTTACCTCTGGACCAAGAACCTGCTAGAAGAAATGGTAGTGAAGGTGATAAAATGACACGCTAATATGAGAGCATACCAACTTGTAACAGCTGTAGGTTACTGTAGAGACTGGACTCATCCCTCAAGGCTCTGTTGCTTTCGTAAAAGATGATACAACACAGCATCTTCACGCTGTCATGTCATCAGGACAATAGTGTGAGATAAATACATCGCTAAAAAGAGTGTCCTGATGCAGTAAGTGCTTTTTGACAAAATGGAAAGTTAAATAAAAGAAAAACTAACAAGCCTCTCTATAAATAACTGTTTAAGAGTTAACACTCTTCCTCTGGGAAGCATATTTGAGCTAATTAAAACATATGGGATGGTTGAAAACACCTCGGGTAATATCTGAAATATACATCATACCATTATAATATAAATAAGTCATCTCTTTAGCAAAAGCAGATCCTGCTGCTGGATCTTCATGGTTTCTCACATACAATGTATGTGCTATTTTGGCCTGCAAGCTCCCACCTTCTTGTTTGCTTCTTCTCTTTTTATTCTTTGGTTTTCGGGGTGGGTTTTTTTTGTTTTGTTTTTTGTTTGTTGTTTTGTTTGTTTGTTTCTTTGGGGTTTTGGTTTGTTTTTGTTTTTTAATGCCCTGGGCACATCTTTTGTGTGTTAAAATAATGTGGTTTAGTGTATAGTTAGAAATGTCCATATCACACTCACTAATTCTATTGTAGGGAGTGAAGAATGAAACCAACTGTATAAAAAAACCCCTCTCCATTTTAATATTCTAGTTTTAGGAATTGAAAGTTCTGTCTGCTGTGTTGGTTGATGTCTGGTGGTTTGGGGTTTTTTGGGGGTGGGGTTTTTCTTTGTTTGGCCAGAGTTTTTTTAATGTATAGTTATATCCAGCAGAAACAGACAATTGGATGCCTCTAGGAATCCTATCAGCCAAGCACTGGGCAATGCCCCACAAGATTGTGGGGGCACTGCAGAGCTGTTAAAACTCACTGCATCTTCTTCTGAAAATAAACCAGCCAGTCACCACTCCTGCTTGTTACATAAATCCTTCTGCTGACCTCCTTTCTCTCATCCTTGTGTCCTTCCCCTCCAAAAGGGCCTGCATTCACATGTGGTTTGCGACTGAAATTGGGTCAGTTCTTCAAGGAAGGCAAACAAGGGGTGGCTGTTGGTTAACTTTGGTATTTGTGGGTATTCCTGTTGCTAGGCCAGGGCTGACTATACAGTTGGACTGGGGGCAAGGCGTTACATTGCTTTCCCCTGTCACAAGACAGTTCCAAGTCCCTGCATCCTGACTTGCTGAATTTGAGTGGGTCTCTGAGCAGCTTCTGGCAACACCTGTACATTGCCATGGAAGGCCCGATCAGCGTGATTGTGTAATGTCCAGGTGGAGGTCAGGTTACTTGTTCTGGGCTTGTGCTGGAGGATTGTGCAGACCATGCTGGTCCTGATTCACATCACCTATGCTATGAGCTATCCAACAACCTGCCCTCATCAGATGAGAGCAGTGCCTCAGCTGCCCATTTCCCCTCTTGGTTTCATTGCCAGTTCACCTGTCTGCTAGGCCAAATTGTCCTTTATTTTGTGGTTGTAAGCAATCTTCTGCTCTGCCTTGCATCAGGAGCATCTTTCTGAGGCTGGGACACAGGGAGTGTCAGTGGTATGTCTGAAAGCAGACCCTGGCCATGTGTCTCCTCATCCTTCAAGTCCTCCTGGGCCTCTCTGGCTCTGCTATGAATGACGGCTGAAAATGGCTGGGACAGAGAAGAGAACCAGGACTCGACAGTGCAAGTCATCTGTTCGTCCTGACAGAAGTGAAAAATCTTTCTTTTTTTGCTGATATTCCAAGGGCATAGTATGTTGTAAGAAATTGCATTACAGTGGGATTCATTTGTGTGAAGGCACTGCTTTCCACGGCCTGAGTTTATATTGAACTTACCCTGCCCCAGCGCATTTCCACCTATGGCAAATTTGTTAAACTGAAGGGCATCTGTTTGGTTTTGGTTTTGTAATAAAATAGATAATTTCACTCCAGTGTCTTGTGGTGGTTACTTGTTGAATCTTGATTTCCAGTTATTCCTGCATTGCTGTAGGAGATGGAAGGGAACTTTCCTCCTTGCAGAGTCAGGTGTCAGTCTGTGGTTGGGTTTGGAGGTCCGTGATGTTTCTACCCTGTGTGTAAGCCTCCAGGCTGAACTAAAACAAGCTCCAGAGTGCATCTCTGTGGTTTGGTAACAGCTTTTGGTCTGAATCTGCCCAGCCTCTTAGGAAGGCTGTGAAGCTTCAGCATAAGTGTAGAGACAACTGTGGAAGGTGGGGCGTGGGATCTCATGGCACAGTCTCCCCAAACCACAGGTAGGAGGCAGGCACTGCACCTTTTGTGTCCTCACACCTCTCTTTCACATGGCAGCCTTCATACTTTACTTTGCAGCTCATGCCTCACTACATGGGAGCCTGAAATAGCATCTTCTTGCTGTTGTCCTAAACCTTCTAATCATCAAAGATGGTAACTAACAAGCCAAGCTGGAAAGCTGCTGCTGTTGTAAAACAGGTCTTTTCTAGGCTACAAGGAAGTGGCATTCCTCAGAGGCTGCAGCACCAAGTCCGTGGCAGAGGAGGCCACACACTGATCCCTTCAAGTGCATTTGACAAGCATTTGTCATCACTGTCATTTCACCTGATTGTGTGTAAATCTCTTGCAATGAATAAGGATACAGCTCATTAATTGCACAAGGAGGGCAAGACAATTGCAGTCCCAGGGGAGGGTTTCTGCTTGTATGGTAGTCACAGGCGGGATTGTTTGTAGCTGGTCAGAAAGGGTTCTCCTAAGTCTTTAAATTCAACAATCAGAGAAGGAAATGCAGAGGTGTGACAGCTAGTGTGCATCTGTGAAGAATGAACTGACAAACCAAGTTAATTTCCTTGTATGATCAAGGGTAACAAGTTCTTGGGCTAAGGGAAGAGCAGTAGTTGTTATCTCTGGGGTTGTGCAAGACTTCACTAAAAACAGGGAAAGGATATTTTGAAAAAGAAAAGACCAATTCCTTGGCCATGCTTCCTGGTTCTGGAGTTGATGTAAGGTACCCCAGGAGGCCTTCACCCTTTTCCTGGCAGTGCTGCCATTCTGTAAGCAAGTCAAAAGGACTGAAAAGGGCTTGTGTCTGCCTCTGCTTCCAACAGTGAACAGCCATTCTCTTCCTCCTCACCCTGCTTTTTTTCCTCTTATCTGTAACATAACTAGCACAATCGACATGCAGAATGTTGACCTTCTGACTTCTCAGCAGCCAGCCCTTACAAGCCATTTCAGGCAAAATATCTTGGAAGCTGTTCAAAAGCTGATATTAACTTGGACAGAACGATCTGCAGAAGTGATGCTTCTTAGTTTGGAAAACACCTTGAATGGAAAATGGGCTAAAAAAATGCCAGCTTAGGAACCAGGAATCTTAACAGCGAGCGTTTTGTATGGAGTGTTTGCCAGAAAACCCAAGACTAATTACTTTGGGAAGCAATTATGCTTTTTGTAATTCTGTTGAGGATCTGGTTACCAATTTTAATAGTGGGTTTTGTTTTTCAAAGGAGCCTTGCCTCTGCACTCCAGGAGTCGTCCAGCTTTCATTGAGAAAACACCACAAACTCTATGCTGTGTGTTGTAGCACAAGCCTATATCCTCATCTCCTGTAAAAGCATAAATGAACATTTATTCCACATTATGTTTTCTTTCAGCACGTTGAGACTGGGCTGAGGGTTTTCAGCTGAGGCAGAGGAGCCTTGGCCCCGCAGTGCGCTCAGCCAGCCCACACCCACAGCCCAGACAGTGGTGGTGGGTGGATCTCTGCCCCCAGCTGAGCTAGACCTGCACTGTGCTGCAGGCTCAAGGTGTTCACTAGGCAATGAGGGAGGTAGCTGCTTGTGGCTGCACTGGAGATCGAGGTTTCCACACCTTGCCTCCTCTCTGGTGCCAGCAGGAATAGCTCAGGGCTCCTGCATACAACTCACTACTAGGTAGCCCTAGTTTGGACCTCAGAGTAGTTTCTTGGTGCAAAATCTGGCAGTCTGAAGTACAGATGAATAGAGCTCACCTTACTAAAATAAAGAAATTCAGTCCCAGTAGAAAACAGATCCTTAACTCATTGCTTTACGGTGTGTGAACAAAGAGCTCTGGTGAAACAAGTTCTTCTGTAGCATCTCTGTGCTGTGTTTCAAGCACTTAAAAACTTCAGTTTGAGTGTCCAGTGTCCTATTTCACAGCACAGCTCAGGTCTTGCATAGCACTGCTGTGCCACTGCTGTCTCCCTCAGTCATCATTTTGGCTGGGACCACTGAAGTGATTCCTGCTGCCTTCACCATGTCAAAAAAGAGCTGACACAGCATCTGGCTGAAGAGAGAGAGCTATTTCTGAAGTGACTTGGATGTTCCCACTCTGAGCTGGCAGGTTGTCTCAGAGAAAGCTGTATGAGGGTGGCTGTCTTAAGTTGCAAACGCAAGATGAGGCCAGGGATATGTATTCTATGCCATCTCTTAGAACTGGTTAGGACAGTTTCTTTATCTCTTCCACCATTCATCCTCCTTCCAGGAGAGATATCTTCTGTTAATGGGCCATTGAGTCTCACCATATGACTGATAAAACTACATCATTCCTACATGTATATAATCTGAAATGTAGAACACTACAAGCAGCGTTTTTCCCACTGAATTTCCAGAGGAGCTGCCTTTTTCCACTAGACTCCCAGAGGAGAAGCCTTTCTTCCACTAGATTCCCAGAAAAAGACCAGACCCTTCTACATCACCACTGGGTCATTGGAGGAAAACTACACCCTTCTAGAGAATCACTACTTCAACAGAACCACATCTGTCACTCCAGGAGAACTGCAGCCACCATTTAAATTGGACTGCTGCCAACACCCTGACTGACAGGCTGTCAAGTTATATCCTAACTCT
>VXBU01014574.1:1887815-1950939 GCA_013400315.1 Bombycilla garrulus
GAGGGAGGGGGTATACATTTTCCATTCCAAGGGAGGCTCCTGCCTTCTGTAGCAGACACCTGTCTTTCAAACCAAGACAATGGCTGAGGCTGGATTTGTTCACCTGCAGCCCAACATGAAAGTGAATTTTTGCATCTCTGGAGTGGTTAAAATTGTTTCAAGTTAATGGCTTAAACATTGCAAAAATTGTCAGAGGACTTTTGCCTACTCTAGGAGACTGCAAAGAAACCTTGTTGACCATCTGCAAACATGAAAGTCCACCCCTTCCCAAATATCACTGCTAACTGGAATTTGGACTGTGACAGGAACTTAAGATATAGAGGATACAATTGTCTGGTCATCCCAGGTCTGGGGGGAAGAATGCATTCACCAGTGATACTGGAAGAGAGACTGGAATGTTGATGTCTGCCGCATTCATGGGGCAAGCTGCAGGTGAACAATCCAGCCTCAGCCATCTTCACACAGGTTTCCCCGAGACAACCTGCCAGCTCAGAGTGGGAACATTCAAGTCACTTCAGAAACAGCTCTCTCTCTTCAGTCAGATGCTGTGTCAGCTCTTTTCTGACAAGGAAAGAGGCAAACCCTGTGAGGAGGGTACCGTCTCTTTGTCCTTATTCAAGTGAACTCAGCTGTGATAACTCCCCTAACTCCCCAGCCAGGGAAGCACCGGGATATTCAGACATAGCCTGAAGGTTTTCATCTCTGCTGTTGGGCTGTAATGGGCCATAATGGACTCAACTCCCTGATGTTATGCGCAGCTGTATTGTCTTAGAAGGTGTCAAAGACTCCTGAACTCATCCACAACATTACATCATCCAGTTGAAACTCCCTGCCCCAGGGGAGGTACCTGGGTGTTCTACCCAAACCTGAGTGAATACAAACCCAGCAGGTGATGTGTTTTGGGGATTTCTCCCAACCACTTCTTCGGGAGTTCCCTCACCACATGATGGATCCTCTGCAACCATCAGTTTGACCAAGAGACATGGAAATTGCAACAACCAAGTCTCACTGCGAGGCCTACAGGTGACCTTTCCACTCTTATCCTTTCCTTCTCTTTCTTACCCATTTTCTTAAACAGTATTTTTATGCTTTTTCATTGCCATATTACTACACATAACAATAACAAAAATGGCTGTTTTGCAGTGTAACCAAAGAGTTCTACAAGAAACCCTACATGTGTATATTTGCAAACACCACTCATTCAGTGTCATTTCACTCCAGTTCGCCACAAGGGATCTATTAGCAAGAACCTGGGCTACCCTTGCCTTCTGCAGTGGGTTCTAACACAAGTGTTGAGATGTCTGCTGCAAGCTTTTTCTCCTCAAAATGCACTTGGATACCAGACCTTTGTAAAATGAGTTAATCTAAAGTACTTATGCTCCAAAAAACCAAAACTTCAAATATAAATGAATTCAGAAAACTCATAGGCAGGGTCTGTGAAGAGATGTCCTAAATGATAAAAGAGATCTGGGCACAGATAAAAGGAGTCATAGTCCAAATAAGAAACTGTCCTGCTGCAAGAGAAATGAAGGGAGTGTAAGTAGAGATCAATAAAGTGGATCAAGAGCTCTTCAACAGCCTAAAGCATGAGAAGAAAAAATACGAAATGTGGGATGAGTGTTGAAGCATTGCAGACTACACGTGAGCTGCCAGGGGACTTAAAGAGAGCATGGCAACATGAAGAAAAACCTAGAGAATAACAGACCTGGTATCTCTCTGTGAAAACCTAAAGGAGCAAGCTACTGACCAGTTATTCTCTAATCTTCTGAAGATTTATAAATTCATAAATAAATGGCAGGAATGGGCTTGTTGAGGTTTCACTAAGGACAAACCATTTCAAACTAATTTGATTCCAATCTTTGACAGGATAACTTGCCTCGTGGCTAGGGGGAACAACACTAGATGTGATATGTCTTGACTTTGGAGAGGCTTCTGGCACTGTCTCAGAAGACATTCTTGTAAGCAAGCTGAGGAACCGCAGCCTATTTAGATTCACAATGCGTTGAATTCAGTGTCAAAGTCAGAGAGCTTTCTGGGGAAATCATCCTAGTGATGGCCCAGAGTCCAGATCTATTCAGTATTTTCAGCAGTAACTTCTAGAAATTACTTTGCTATAAATGTTACTGGTGATACCCAATGTGGGATGGGGTCCTGGGGGCCTAGGAGAGGTGTCTGTCAGCACCTATGGAGGGTAGGACGTGAATGGTTGATAATTTGAAGAAACAATCCCCTGTCAACAGGATGAGTTTCAGCAGAGGCATGGGATGACCTGCCATGAGGCAGCCGTGAGAATGTGCAAACACAAAGTGAGACCCACTGGGCAGCAATCCTGTAGAAGCGGCTTCTCTGTGGCTGGAAAAAGAGAAAGTGGAGAACCAGAATTTTTGTATTGTATTTTTGTATGTGTGTGCCACATACAAAATCCTCTTACCATAAGGATAAGAATGAGCTGTTTTCTATGTCCTTTTCAATAAAGCAAGAAGAAAAAAAATTAGCAAGGCCAACAAAAGCTCCGCATTTGGCTTTGCTTTTAGTTTCTGCCCAAGAAGCTCCATAAGAAGAGGAGGCAATCAAATCTCTTTTGGTAGCTTTAAGAGCTTATTTGGACACCCCTTGTGTTAATAGAGACACAAAGGCGCTCTGTTCAATATGTAGATCCTTAATGCCAAGGATGTGCCATGGGACTTTCTGAGAATACCTCTGACGCTTTTGTGTTGAGATGTTATTCCCCCTACAGTTTTTTTCATGCACACGGGTTGAACTCTTAATTCCCATGGAATGGGACCAGTGTTTCTGTAATGGAAGCTTATTTTCTTCAATATCAGAGGCATTTTCCTAGGAAGGTATTTGTAACTTCAAAACTTACACCCTAAAAAAAGAAATCTTTGAAGGGTTTATTTCTTTAATTCCCCCAAATTTCACACATGTTTCAAAGTACTTCCTAGGCCTGTGAAGTTTTTTATTGCATTCATGAAACTGGGCCAATTTCTGAGTGTATGCCCAGCAATGAGTACTAGGTAGGTCACGATTATTCTTTTAGCCACAGCTCCCACTGAGCTTGCCATATACATGGCAACAGCAATGGTACAACCTGGGATGTGGGTGAGTGCTTACATTTAAGTGCAGTGGGAGCATCTGCTGAGTTCATCCACCTCACATCATACCTTTAAACTCCGTGTGAAAGCTCAAACTCCACCCCAGGCCACATGTGGCTAAGTGTAATGTGGAAAAGGCACCAAGGGTATCTGCTGTTGGCAGTGGGGCAAAAGTATGAGCAAACCCCACCAGCCACCTGCAGGGTGCCCTGGGGGCCTTGGGGCTGGACTGCGCCTGCCACCTGCCTCTGAGCAAAGCCCAGACCTCCTGGGGGAAGGGAAGGCAGGGAGGAGGGATTACTCTCCTCATGGTATTAATTATCTATGTATTTTAAGTGACTTGTTTAAGTACCAGGAGGTATTTAATCCCCTCATGGGCCAGAGGCAGGTTGGGAGCACTGTGTGCTCTGCTGGGCACTGAGCAGCACTGGCACACACAGCTCTGTCATTAGCAATGTGGCTGCTGCTGGCACATGCACACGGATGACAACATCATCAAAAACATTTTTTCCATTTAATACTCCAAAGGTTATTCTTGGTGACAAGTGCTTTGTGGCCAGGGCTGAGCAACTGCTACTCCCGTTATGGCTGAGGCCATATTTCAAGCATGACCAGGTCTCTTGGATGCCTTTCTGTTACCATCTAGATCTATACCTATATCCTGTTGTGCTGTCAGGAGGTGGATGAGGTGAACTGGAGGTAAACAAAGTCTTGTTGCTTCTAGTTTATCATCTCACCAGTGTCCAGATACAACAATACCGGGTGTCCTCCAAAATGTTTTCCCAAAGCAAAGGGCTATGCTGGTGGAGACCTGCAGGCAGGCATTATTCCACTACAGCAGCTGAAGCCTGAAGAGGCACATGCAGCTGATGGAGGCTTCTCTTTGCAGATGGTGCTGTGAAGAGGCATCCTGTTGGTAACTTAGGAATGGAGAGTAGCGGAGGTTCCTTCCATGCCAGGGACAAGTGACTTACAAACCAGTCCAGCAGCCCCAGACATGGAATCAGAGGAAATATGCATCACAGAATATGTTTGTGGTTTGCCTGAGCTTGTCCAGAAGAGTCCTGATCACACCAACACCACAGTAATTGCCAGAAAGATGACAAAGCCCAATCCATGTGCTGCAATTGCCTCCTTACTAACTTAACACCTTTGCTCAATATCTCTAACAAACACTTCCATTTCTCACAGGAAGAGAGAAGGAGATTTCTTACTGTGCTACAGTAGTACCACAAGTGTCCCCTGGAACCCCGTAAGTGGGCCCCATGCAGTCAAGCAAAGATAGGAGCCTGGGGTTATGGGCTGCACCAACTGCCCCTATGCTTCAGAGGGCAGGAAGGAACAGTTCTAGCTCAAGGGCCACTGTAAAGGACATTTTGAGGGTCAGGTGTCCAAATACAAGTGGAAAAAATCAGTCAGTGATGACACTGGGTGAGGAGACAGCATGGTACTGGCCAAAACTGGGACACAGTTCCTGGAGAGCTTTTGGGGGACAGGTAGTGTCTCTTTGCAAAACTCTTCTTTACCCAAAGGTTGTTTTTTTGACCAGCACCCATGCAGTGCAGCATCACCAGGACAGCAAAACCTGTGGGGTGCTGTGGGTGCCCTCTGTGGCAACAGTGATGGGAAGGCAGCCAGAGGTACCACTGGCCCCACACCGTGCATGGCCCTCGGAATACGTCCCCACACCATGGTAGGCCCCAGAGACAGAGCAGTTCCTTCGATCCCCTTGGCTTTTCCCTCCTGATGTCAGGATGTGTTATTTACTCTCCGCCACAGCAGTGATGCAGGGGAGGAGGCAGAAAGGGAAGAGGTGCAGCCCAAAGCACAAGGGCTGCTGGGAGGAGCCAGTAGCTGCTATTGCAGGCTGCCATGGGAAGCTGATGGGAGAAACAAAGGGGAAAGATCAACAGCAACAAAAACAGCAGCAAAACCTCCTCTCTGCCAGCTAGACAGGGGCAAGGGCTGCAGGGTCCTCCCAGCAGTACCAAACCACAGGGCTGCAGTGGTGGGGTGGGGGGAGCAAACCAGCTGGAGCCATTGCAACCAAGTCCAGGCAGCTGCCCCGAGGAAAACAGACGCAAGCAGTTAGCTAGACCCGAATGAAACAACAGCTTCAGGAACAAAAACAAAAACAAATTCCCAAAGGCACAAAACCTGTTGTGTTTTTTTAGCTTGCATATTTTTTAATGGAGTAAAAAAAAAAATAATAAAAGGAACAAGCCACAGATGTCAGCCTGGTGCAGATCACCCTTCTGCACAGAGGGCACCAGGGGCCCCACACAGTTCCCTCACAGCAGCCAGTCCTACCCCCGCACCCCTTCCTTGCAGTCAGCTAGAGAAGAAAGTGGATAAAAAGCACACGGTGGATACAGCACAAGCACAGAAGAAGAGCATAGCAGCCCCCAGGCTGGGCTTTAGCCAGGGATGGCTATGCTGGCACAGGTAAAATAAAAACTCAGCAGACTCTGTATGTCCCAATTAAAAACAGCAACAACGACAATCTCCCCTTGAGATATGCACTTTAAACCCCCACAAAAAACATTTGGGGACTCCTGTAATTTTTCTTTTAGTGTCACACGTATGAGCTCTGGGGCTGATGGGCCGCATGGCAGTGGCAGCTGCTCTTGGTGGCTGCTGGCACTACTGGAGCCAGAAGGACCAGCGACCTCAGTGGGAGCCTGGCCTCGGGGTCTCTTGCCCATCTTTTTCAGGCCCTTCCCCAAAGGCATGGCAAAGGGAGGGTAAGGAGGCAGGATGTCAGATGCTTGTTAGCTTCAAACCCAGTGGCTTTCATTCCATGTGGGCTCCCACTAACAAAGCTTTGGCTGCTCATCTGAGAAGGATCCCTCTTCTCTGCCTCGTATATACACATTTATATATAGATATCTATAAACATTTTGTATGAAAATAAATACTTCATCTGTGTTTTAAGAACCATTGTTGCCTCCATCTAGTCACCTGCTATAATGTTACATCTCTTTTTGTCCATGACAATCTTGTTCTCGTTGCTTTTTCTCTAACCTGTGGGCACCTCCTCCCTGCCTTCTGGGGCAGCCAAAAGCACTGCAGCAGGCAGAACTGTACCTTTTGGAAGCCTCTCTCTTACTTGCTGCCTCCCAAAGTTTGGCTTATTTTAGGGAACTTGATGAAAATAGTTCCCTTTTACAGCACCTGTTTAATGATAGAAGAAATTATCTTCATCTCAAAAACACTTTACAAAGAGTAGGATTTTAACATCTCCTCCAGGGCTCTCAATTAAGAAATATGTTTCTAGATAGCACTGTTTATATAGATACAGGTATAGTTTTTATTTATTTTATTACCAACCCAACATTTCAATTTGCAGCTGAAGATGTAACTCATGACATATTCTCATGGTGGTGATTTTTTTCTTCTTTATCCTTAAAAAGAGATGCATTTCAAATTAAAATGATGGTTTTTTTTTGTCTGTCTGGTGTTCCTAAAAGGTGCTTGAGATGATGTAGGAGTCCTGACGTGGGTGGCAGTTTTTAAGCCTGTACCTGTCAATGGCCTGGAGACCACCAGTGAGGCACGGGTGCTGTGAAAAATGGGATAGCAACAGAATGGAAGGGCAGCCACACCACAACTCTGGGTAGGATGGCGCTGGGAAAATATGGGCACGCTATCCAGGTCTTCCCGCACTCATTTCCACCTCTGAGCAGGAGGACCATGCAGCAGACCTGCCACCACCACCATCCCAAGGAGCCAGTGCTGCTTTCCCTGTCCCCTTGCTCCCCCCAGGGAAGGATGTTTTATTTCTTCAACAGTTGTAAATTAACATAATTTTCTCTCCCTGCAGTACCACAAGCTCAAAGTTAATTATACAAAGAGAAATGCCATAGTCAAAATATACATGACATGTATTGTATTAGAGGGTGGGAGATTTTTTTCCTTCTTTTTTTCTTAGCCCAGGCAGGTGATTGAGATGCTACATGCTCCAGCTTTTGTCACTAAATGTGTGTGACTGTGTGTCTGTGTTTGTATTAAAAATATATCAGTCTTGTGATGTTCTTAAAAAAGAAAGAAATGGAAGGCGGCAGGGAAGGGAATGGGTAATAGTGAAAAGGTTTTTTGACTGTGTCACAGTCTTTTGTGGCTTCAGAAATACATGTTCAATTCCAGCACTGACGGCAGCTTGAAGCTTTGAGTTTAAATTTTTAACATTTTTCGGATAAAGTAGTAAAAAAGAAAAAAAATTTAATCAGCGTGCTCCCCTAGAACCAAAAAGCAACGAGCAAACAGAAAAAAAAGAAAAAACCCCCACAAATTCCTGAACCAGACTTCTGCAATTCTCAATCAGTAAAAATAAGGAAACATCTCCTTACAGTGGTGGGGTGCTCGGCAGGAAAGGACATGACCCCCTACGAGAGAGGTGGCCTCTGGAGATGGTTGAAACTTCATAATTTCATTGAATAGGGTCAGTGCCTGGGTTTATTGTGTTTTATTTCAACACTTGCCATTGTTGCTTTCTTTCATACCATTTTTGGATGGGTTTTGTCTCTTTGTTTTGTTCACTCTGTGATGGTTTTGCCCTTCTTGGCACGCGGCTGTCCGACCGTCTGGGCAGTGGCAGCCCCCGACAGACAGCCGTGCCCTCCGGTGAAACCGCGCTCCCAGGACTGGTGTCCGGTGAGGTAACGGAGGAGGGGTCCCTGCCCCGGCAGCACCGTCCCTCCGCCGCCTAAAACCCCTTGATGTAGCAATAGGCCTCCAGGGTGGCGAAGAGGATGTAGAGCAGCCAGAGGCTGACGAAGAGCAATGTCGTGGCCACTTTGCAGCCCCGGGGGCCACCCAGCTCCCCCCCGAGGTGGGGTCGCCGGCGGTAGAGGAGGACGCTGATGCAGATGAAGGCGAAGATGGTGAAGAGGGTGACGGAGAATGCCAGGGTGCCTGCTGACACCTGGAACTCCTGCCCCTGCGACGCCCAGTAGATCGCTGCCACCGACCACGCCAGCCCGATGCCCAGGAAGACGTTGACAGCGTTGCTGCCTGTGACATTGGTGATGGAGGCGTCTGCGTACATGTCCTGGATGGCTGCGGCTTTACTGGCGAAGGTGTCTGGGGTTGAGGGAGGAGGGGAGGAGAAATCATTGGGGGTCCAACAGGAGAAACAGACAACCCTTCATGTCAGGGAGACAAGGGAGGCTCAGGCGTGGCACCAACCAGTTTGGGGCACAGACCGAGAGGTGCACAATCCCCTCTTAGGTTCAGAGATCCCATGCTGCCACAAAGCAAGGTGCAGACCTTGCCTGGGGACAGGGCTTTGAGGACACCCTTCCTAGCCTGAACCCCATTCCACGACAGAGCTTCTCCCCTGAAATCAGGAGCCCCTCCAGAGGTCCAACCTCCCATGCCATCCCCCCGCCACGGCCACCCCACCTGGTACAGAAGTGCCGAAGGCGACGAAGACGACGGCGGTCACCGAGTCCTTGAGGCCAATGGTGCAGCCAAAGTGGGAGGCGAGGTCGCCGATGACGGCCGTGAGCATGCCGATGATGAGGATGGAGACGACGAAGCAGGCCCAGCCATTGCAGTACTCGGTGGGGGGCACACAGGCAAACAACACCTTCCAGAAGACTGTCAGGAAGTGCATCACGTAGTCAAAGCAGGATGGCAGGCGCTCCTCACCAGACTCGTCCTCGTCCTCGTCGCCTGCTGCAAACAACATGGAAGGAGAGGTCCAGCATTCATTCCATCGGGGCAGCTCGTGCTTGTCTCCTCCACCCCAAAGCTCCAGGGATTCTGCTCTACTGGGACGAGGTGGTGTGGTGCTGGCCATGCCAGTGAATTGAGGGCACACCAGGTCCTTCAGTGATGGGTGAGGCTTGCCAAAAAGAATGCCTCCCAGCCACCCCAGAGCCCTCAGGGATGGGGAGTGATATAGTGGGGTGTTGTACCCACAGAAGGGCAGCCCTGTCCCCATCCAAAGGCAGTCACATAGGAGGTAGTCCACCTGTGGGGATCACTGTTGAGTGGTATGAAGTAATTACACAGGTAAGTGATGTTTTGGGGCAAAACTAGCGGAAAGTTTGAAACAGAATTGGGAAACTGGAGAGATCTTTTGATCCTCCTGCTCCAGAGCACGGGCTGGGCCATCCACTGCCTCCTCTACACCTGGGTGGAAACACCCCTTTGGGGCAGATGCCAAACCAGCCATCAAGGAAAGGTTCAGAAAGATGCCCAACTGCCATTAATGGCATAGACAGGCCAAAACACCTTCCCCACAGCTGCCTGACTCTGAATTCAGTGAGCTCTCTCATCAGGCAACAGCTGGCAGGTCTCTGGGCCTTTTCGTTCACCAGCTGCTGCCTCATGAGCAACATCTCCAGTCTTCATGTGGCAACCCTACCTGCTCCCAGGAATTGTACTGACTATGACAGGACATCTCCCAGTAGGAGCTACCTGCACTGGCCAGGATCCCAGCCAGGATGGGATTTCGCTGCCTGTACACTGCTCATCAGATCACCGGAGCAGCAGGAGCACTGCCAGCTGACACAGCCTTTGAAAACTGGCCCTCTGGAGGGCTTCTGCACCAGATGATGGATTTCCTGGGCTCCTCACTAATGAACCTGCAACAGCCCAGTATATTGGAGCAGAGGAGCTCTTTGGACTGGCTTTGCTGATGGGTCACCACAGCTGAGCATCACTGAGCAGGGAGATGCTGTCATTCCAGGCTGCATGAATCCTGTGGATGTTCGTATGGATTTTCTGATGTCCCCCTCACCTGCGCTCACAGTAATGGCCTCCATGAACTGGTCCCTCCAGGAATGTGTCCCTACAACCAAAGCCAGGTTTGTCTTCCTAATCAGCTTGTCCACGGTGCTCTGTTGTGGGAATAAAGATGCACAGCAATTAAACCAGCTGCTAGTAGGCAAGGATGATCTTGCAGTGCACTGTGGTCTCACAGACCCTTTCCAAACTGAGGAAGTGTCACAAGCACTCTCCTACCAGCTAGATTAGGCCATGACTAGGGTTGGCTGATCCAAACCTCATCAGAGGTTGCTTGCCACACCTCAATCCTGATAAGGTTTCTTCTCCTCTCAACCCTGCCTCACCAGAGAATTTTGCTCCTGCATCCTCCTGCCCACTGTCTTCTGCTTCCAGCTGGGCCTTCTTGCCTTTCTCTCTCCACCCCCGCCAACCAGCAGCTGCTACTTTTGACTTTTCTTGTAGACTTCACCCACCCTTTACTGCATTACACACTTCTTTTCCTCTCTCAACAGCCCTTTCCTTGCACATGCTGCCCCCTCGGTCCTGCCCTCCAAGGCTGTGTGACAGTGCCACATGATTTTTCCCTCCTGGAGGACCCCCAGGACACCTACTGACCTTGAACTCATAGGACTCCTCAATGATGACTTCCAGTTTGGGGTGCTCGCCGAGTATTGGTTTGCCCATCTCTGCAATTCTCTTGGCTTCCTCCTCTTCAACTGTCATCTTCCTCTCAGCCACCTCTGTGAAAGCAAGGCCAACACCAAGCTGTGGGCAGCAGCCCTGGGCCTCCAGGGCACCACGGGGGCTTGTCTGCAGGGCCTGAGCATGGGCTTCTGCAGCCCCCCACACAGCATCTGGGGGGCAGGGGTGGGGTGTTGGACCACAGAAACGAAGGACCAAGATTTCTGAATAACACTCACCAAGAACACAGGCAACATTTTTTTAATTTATTAACAAAAAAACC
This sequence comes from Bombycilla garrulus, assembly GCA_013400315.1. Lineage (NCBI taxonomy): Eukaryota > Metazoa > Chordata > Aves > Passeriformes > Bombycillidae > Bombycilla > Bombycilla garrulus. The sequence continues at coordinate 1,898,610 of VXBU01014574.1, forward strand.
CTTGAATGTTTCTTCAGTCTGCATTGGTGCTCTTGGTTGACACACACTCTCCCATCAACACTGCAGCAGCCATAGTTTTGGGGAGACCGAGGTACCAAATCATTCTGCCACTTGGCAGAAGTGCCCTTTAAGACACTTTTAACACCCCGACATGCTCCCTGATTTGAATGAGCAAGAGACAGACTTTTCTTTCCCCCTATGAATAGAAAATCATGGTTGGCTCCTTGTGCCACTCAGTGCTTGATCTAACACTCAGACACACACAGTCACAACCACATGCAAAACACACATGAATTGTAAAAATGAACAAAAGTAAGTCATGAAACAAATAGGTTTTTTCCTTTCATAATACTGTGAGAGTGCTAAGGCACTGGAACAGGTTGTCTGGAGAAGATGTGAATGCCCTGTCCCTGGAAGTTCAAGACCAGGTTGGTGTTTGAGCAACCTAAGGAAAGGTATCCCATGGGAGTGGGATGATCTTTAAGATTCCTTCCAACACACTCCATTCTGTAATTCTATATTTAGTCTCTGCTGAAGGAAATGAAATCAGGACCCCAGGTCAGCAGCATGCTGAGATAACTCTGTGTCAGGCTCAATCCTGCTGGTGACCCAGCTAACCCAATAAGGTGCCTCAAGAGGGTTCTGGTTGCCCAGATGGGAAGGAGCATCCCAGCCAGCTGGAATGATGCCCTGGCAGTGTCCCAAGGCCTGGCCTAGGTCTCCTCTTCCACCCACATGCCTAATCACAGGCACCTGCTGATGGGCTCTCTGTAAAACTGACATCTCAAGAAAGGGACCGGGTTTCCCCCGGCTTTCCTGTGCCTGCCCAGCCAGGGTGTACAAGCTGCAATACAGGGCCCAGCTGAGCCTGGGACTGGGGGCTGGTGCTCTTTAGAACCTGGGAGGGCATATCACAAAGGCAGAGCATCTTGTTCTGGCTAAGCAGTGGGTCAGATGTTACCTGAGTTTTCCTGCAGAAGTTACAAATGCCCAGGTAATGCCTCCGATGTGATGTATCCCATGTGGACTCCAGCAGATCTCATACTTCACACTAAAACTCACATAGAATTATGCAGTCCCAGTGAAATCTATTTATCAACTCTGACTTCTCTCTTCATCTGCCTGGCTAGATTGACTGCAAAGACTGTAAGCCTTGCAAGACCTTCAGAGTTTATAAAACATAACTCCTGTGACAGGTGACATTATTATAATCCACTACAGAAACAGAAAAGTTGCATCAATCATCTGAAATCAATGATGTACATCAAAACCATCACTGCCTAGCTCCAAGACAGCATTGTCTGGATTTAGGAATCCCCATAAGTTTAGAAAAAAAAATACAGAGACAAAGGAGCACAGCACTTGGAGAAGAAGGGCAATGCAGGATGCTGGGGGATGCAGGGGGCACATTTTTTTCATGGAAAGGGTAATTAAGCATTGGAATGGGCTGCCCAGGAAGGTGGTGGAGTCACCATCCCTGGAAGATATCAAGAAACAACTGGATGTAGTGCTATGGTTTAGTTGACATGGTGGTGTCTGGTCAAAGGTCAGACTCAATGATCTTGGAGGTCTTTTCCAATCTTAATGATTCGATGATTCCAAGATTCTGTGGAAATATTCTGCTTTATACTACACTTGGAAGCACAAACTGATGATTATCAAGAGCAAGATTCAAGGTACTTATATTTACTGGAACAAGGAGTCAGATGTAATGTACATCTCTTTTTCTAAGACACAGAATGAGAAAGTCCAGCCTCTTCCTCTAGTTGGGAGTGTGTGAAGATGACAAGCTGTGTCCACCATGCAAATGCAGGTGCTCACACATCAGTTGCCATTGCACATACGACATGACTTTGCTTCTGTCTGAGCTCCCCATAACCTGAAGGTCAGAGGTGAAGGCACCCTCAGCTCTGCAAAGCCCAGCTTGGCAGATAAGCTGAGCGCATGCTGACATGTGCTGACAATACAGAACAGAGCAAAAGCACTACAGCCATCCAGCAGGGTTGCAAAGCCCAGACTTGGTGACAGTCTGACTCACTACAACCTTCCCTGGAATAACTACATCTGAAAAGCTGTGGTCACAGTTGGCAGCGCAGTCCCTCAGGCTCCTGCCCACTGGCTGCAGAGTGCAGAAAGGAAATGTGTGGAATCTGATGAGATGCTCTGAAAATAGGGAGTATCAGGCAGAATTTCCTCAGCTTAACAACTCCAGGAAAAACGATGCAATGAAACCTCAGTCCCCAATCTAACTGATTTGACAAAAGCCTTTGGTATGGTATGACAAAATACAGCCTCACACAAATGTTTTCCTCTAGGCGAGGCTGAACTGCAGGCAGGTCTGTAGGCACATGCAGGGCAGCAACCTTTCTTATCTCCATAGGAAATGGTATCCAACACTGCTTTATCCCAGAACCAGGCCTCTTTCTTATGCTAGTTTATGTACTTGCACCAGGCAGGACAGAGCAAGATGTGAATCCTTCCCTGAGGAGGAAGATCTGCATCTCTTCTCAGTGTGTGCCACGTCCAGGGCTGTTGGGCAGGCTGCATGGGAATGCCTGTGTTCACAGGACCTTGTACCTTCTAGGATGTGGCTCTGTTGTCTCTGCAAGCCACCTGTGGATCATCTACTGATTCAACAAGCAAGGCAATCACTTGCCAGGCAGTTCTGAGAGTAAATCAAGCAACACAACCATGTCCAAGAGTGTTTCTCAGCCTAGGAGCTGGATGCTAGCATGAGCATAGGATCGGGCACCCCACAAAGTGAAGGTGGTGGGAGTCCTGCTATTCTAGAAGGCACCTTGCCAGGCACCCTCAAGCCTTAGGTAAACCACTTGAAGAGACAAGCTGACCAGCAATGGGGACCTTCGGCCTCAGGACAGCACATCCACAGAGGCATGAATAATGGAACGTGCAACAGGAAAGCAAAGCACAGAAACCTAACAAATTTCAAAGGTGCATCTTAAAACACTTAAGCTGCCACTGTATTTTCACTGAGGCTCCAACCTATCACAGGACAAAAGCACAAGACTCCCATGTCAGTACTGTGCTGTATCTTTCTCAATGCACTCATGCAAGAGATGCACAGGTGCTAAATACCAGGCTGCTGACTATCCTCTGAAATAAAGGCAGTGGCAGGAAGGACAAATTTAGGAGCACAGCTGGTTATTTTTTTCCCAAACCTGTACTTGCCATACAGTTAAGGCGGGGAGCTAAGCACCTTCAAAGCACAATATGAAGCACCTACATGATTCCACCAATTCTGCCCTCCTACTGTTTGGGACACATGAGCATCTTGTGGCAGGAATCAGTGTCAGCCTCTGCAAAACGCCAGATCCCATCCTAAGCATGCTCCATGCTTGTTGGGTCTGCCTGTTTCAATGGGATGCTGAGTTGAGCCTGCATGTACTGACCCAACAGCTGAGAAGGAATAAACTTTTGCAACAACCCAGTGGCAGAGAACAATCCCAATGCTCCTGCATTTCAGGGAAGCACTTCAGCCAGCACAGGGTGCACCGGCCTGCCTGTAGAGCCACAGGAGGTTGCTATCCCTGCAGCAAGCGTGGAACATGCTCCCACACAGTCTGCTGTAGGGCTGAGGTCCTGGAGGGCTCCTCCAGGAAGCAGAGACAGGACATCTGCGAGGTGTGTCACACCAGTGTGGTAGCCTGCAAAGAAGACTACCAAGGGCTGAGATAAATAAAACACAAAGTAAGGCAGAGTGAGGACAGGGGGGTTGTGTGTTGGGAGACAGATTTTAATTCGGAAGGTCAAGTCTGTCAAGGTGAATGCTGCCAAGCTGCAGCTTAATTATTAACTAGCCTGATTTCTGTTTGTATCTGCATCAGTACCTATGTTTCAATGCGGATTGCACCCTGGTCTCTCTGCTGTCAACTCCAATTAAGCCTGATAAGATCTGGCTGGGCCTATCGAGAACAGAACTTGCCAGGACCTTCTGGGCTGCCTCCACCTCCTCCCTGGAAGGAAAAGGTGGCCAGAGAGAGGTCCCCTAGACCCTATTTGCTCTGGCACCTAGGTATTGCTACCATTGAGCGTTAGGAATCTCTCTGGGCTGCAGGAGCACACACAGGCTGTTGAGGCCAGGCAGGCTGGGGCTGCTGTGCCAGCTGCTGCACCAAGATACGCTGCTCCTGATGCCAGGGAGCCAATGAGTTCGAGAGAATATGCTACAAGCAGGTGAGACAATGGGACTGGTAAAATCAAAGGCTGGGTGGGAGGAATGAGGATGAAGTACACTTTTGCTTGGGCTGTAGCACCAACCACAGCTGATACCCACAAGGTGCTGGACTGTGCAGGCAGCAAGGAGAGGTTCTTGGATAAACCAGTCTTGGAATGAGCAGCTCTCATTCTGCTTTCTTCAGACCCTTAAAGCTATGACAGACAAGGGGGGTGAGCAGCTCCTGGTTATGGTCCTGCCACTGCTGTGCTCTGCAGCCCTGGGCATGTCCCTGCCACACTCACTGCTCAGTTTTCACCCCTGTCTGTCTCAGTCTGTCTCTCTCAACTTATGTCTGCAGGGCCATCCCAGGACTTGAGCTGCAGTGATCTGCAAAGCACTTTCAGGCTTGCACATGACAGGCCATTTCTTGGGCTCAAAATACTATAAAGCATATCCCCTCCTCATTAAAATCAAAGTTAGATAAAGTCCATTTCTATGGTGTTATCTGGCCACTGCATCTTTTGAGCTGAAGCAGGCAGTGGGAATGCCCTGTAACACCATCAGAGAGATAGATACTCATCACCTACGCAATGCTGCAAGACTACCAAACAACCACGGACCAGTTTGTATTCCCTGACACTTGCTGAATAAATTGGACTAAAACCAGCAATGTATTCATGAAAGATTGCTGCGAAGGCCATTTCACACTCCTTGGGCTATCTTGTCTCCATCCATTTCTGGAGTGGGCACGTATCTGCATGAAGGTCACCCCTTTTGGGGACTGTGCTGCTAGGAAGAAATTAAAACAACAATTAAAACGGGATCTTTTTTTTTGTCGTGGTTTAATCAGATATAATCCTGGCTAAACAAAGTAAATAGTGAGCATGAATGAGTTCTTCTCTCCAGAGCACTGTCAAGCTGTCAGTCACAACTGGGGAAGACTTCTGGCTAAAAGACACTCTGGCTTTGGAGATTAGCATATGGATATGCCCTTTATGGAAGCACATGCACACATAAAAGCACTGGAAGCCTAGGCTGCCTTCTAAAATGTAAGGAATCTGCTTACTTAGCCCTGAAAGCTATTTTTGAGACATGATACATCCCATAGATATGCCCCAGCATTCTTTAATAACAACTGGGAAATGCTGCACAGTCATGAGAGAGAGAGGCTAAAGCACAGGACTGGGAACTGAGCATTATTCCACTCCTGGCTCTGCCCTGAGATTGCTGCTGACATGACCATCCTCAACTGGCTAGACTACAGGCATCTGTACTCCTTAGTCTTTCCTGCTGCAAAGTGGACATGGAAGTTTCGATGCATAAATAAAGAAACATATTTAGAAATATCTTCTTTGAACTGAATGAATATATAGAAATTATCATATAGCAGTATCTACTGTTTAGATAATTTCACAGCCCTTTTAAAGATCTAGATCACTTGAGTCTAAGAACTTTCAAGCAAAGGCTGAGCTCAAGCTTTCAGTGACTTTTTCAAAGGCTGGAAAGACCTTGCGAGCCACTGTTCCACTGCTGGCAAAGGCAGGGACAACTGGAGTACCTTTGCACTCTGATATCAAGCATTTCCCTGTATAAACAATATACAGAGAGATCATTGCCAGTGTCAAAACAGAGGTTAGAAAAACCCCCGGACTCTCAAGTCCCTCCACATCTATCCCATACTATTTTGAAGCCTGAACAGTTGGCACTGGGCACATGGCCAAGCGTTGCATGGCCCTGAAAGTCTGGCTCAGAGAGAGAAGAGATTTGGAAGAAATAAATGATGAGCAGAACAGTGCCCTGTCCAGTTACTTCACCTTGTGTGAAATTCACAGCCCTGTTTTCTCTGGGAGGGCTCTGCAAGGCAAGGGATCCAAAGTTAGGCTCCCTCATTCCTCCCCAGGTAAGAGCTTCTGGGACAAGAGAGCCATTATCACTTGGACTCATCCATCAGGATAACCACACTTTCTGTGAAGAGAAGGATCACTCTTGTGAGTCGGGTCTGTGCAGCTGCTGGCCCTGCAGGGGCTGCCAAAGCAATGCCATGGGAAGGGGAAGGCCCCAGGGCTGCAGAGGAGAGCCAGGGCACCCAGCACTCCCAGAGACACATCCCCAGGAATAGGATGCTGCCCAGGAAGAGCTGTGCAAGCTGCTCCAGGAGGCAAGGGATGAGGCCTGGGACAACAGATTCCACTGGAATGTTCAATAATGCAGTTTTTAAACAAAGATTCCTGTGAGCCTGTGTAACCTAAATCTAACATGACATGGACTAAACGAGGACGTCGCTCCTCTCCCCACTGATTAGCTGTGATTGCTGCTGAGTGACACTCCAGCACATGCCTGCTTGCTGGCCTGCTGCTGGATTGAAGCACATGTGGGGGCCAAACACCACGAGCCCAACACATGTCACATGCACAGAGGGCACCCTGAGGCAGCTCGGCAAGGGAGGCACCCCAGGGACCCCTCACCAGACAGAGAGGAGGCTCTCCCTTATGAACTGAAAAGTAACTTTTCACAGCTGATGGCCAAGTTCTCCAATAACAGCTGCCAAAAGCAGTTAGGCTGGATCAAAACAGAGGGAGGAAAGTTATGTTATTTTAATAGAAATTATTTGGTTCCCGGGGTTCTGATCAAATTAGGCAGCTACTGAATTAAAGCAATGAAATTACTGTGAAGGAGGCTGTGCTCAACTTATTTCCAGTCCTCCCAGGTCTGAAGAGGTAACAAAGGAAACCGTCCAAACCAACCCAAGGAGTTTTCCATAAACAGCCTAAGCTGGTATTTGGGGAACTGGGGATTTCTGCCTGCCACTAGCAATTTTCTAATTAGTCCAACAGCCAACGAGGTCAGGACATCCCCTGTGCAGCAGATTTGGCATCCTCCGAAAAGGGGCCGGACTGAAGCCTGTGTGGCAGATGCTGCTCCTTTGATTTGCAGCGCAGCTCAGGCATCACGAATGCTTTGGTTTTCAGCTCTGCTCACAAACCTGTGGGATTTTGAGCTCCTCCCTGCACCCTGCCTGCCCACCCTTATCTTTCAAGAAATGCTGCTTCAGTGGAAATTCAACAGTAATCACATGTGAATTGAAAGAATAACAACAATACAGGAGGCGTACGTTGCACCACAGTGGGATAAAGACAGACCAGTGCAATGGGGATTTCAGGTAAGGAAGAGGGGCTCTGTATTAATAACACATGAAATCCTGACACAGGGGCAGGAGATGCAGAGTGCAGAACCAGAGCCGAGGGTGAGGAGGGAAATGGTGCTGATCATATTCTGGTAGCACTGCTCTGGTGCTGAGCCCACCTGGGGACCCCCAGGATGGGAGGTGAAGAGCACACAGGTGAAGGCACTGAGGGGTGACGTGTGACCCTCCGTGGGAAGGGGACACCTGCACTACCTTGTACCCTTGCCCACCCCAGGCAACACTGTCCCACACTGCAGAAATGCCATCTCCCTGCAGAAATCCCCATCTTCCCCAGTGCATCAGCACAACCCAAGCACCAGAGCTGCCTAAAGAGAGGCTCAAGTCGCAGCTTCAGACCAGGCATAGTTGCATGCGTTGCTTTGCAACTCCGTCTGGATAATTTCCCCTAAACTGCAAGGAAAAATCTGGAATATGGGAAATTCTCTTAGATGTCAATCAATCACTGTTATTTTCTTAATTGTACTGCTCTTAACTAGTACATGCTAGACACAAACACCATGAGCTGGGGTTGTCTACAACACAACACAACAAACACAAACAGCGAGGATCTGACCAAAAGGGACAAAAAGAGAGTTTGAGGAGCCAGAGGAAAGGAGAAAAAGCACTTACCTTGCGTGAGCAGTAAGGCTGTGGTCAGAGAAGACATGAGAAAAACAGAGAGAGAAAAGAAAAAGAGGGAAAAAGTTAATATCCGACAGGAAAGATCTGTTTTGCAGATGAAGGCTGTCAGTGAGCAATGGACATGGTGCAAGGCAGCGTGCGAGCTCACCAGGGCTGCATGTTGGGCACAGGCTGGGGAGCAGACACCACAGCAGCAAGATGGAGAGGAGACTAGGTGTTCCAGTGAGCACCACGGCACTGGCTCCCCAAAGTCACCCCTTCCCCCCAATAAAGGCAAAGGGATGGGATGCAGCTGGGGGAAGTGGCAAGGAGGGAAAGGGGAAGGGGGAAGGAGGGCAGTTACACTTGTCTGACACAACCCAAACTGACCCAAAGGTGTGGGAGGTGCCCCCACTTCAGCCGGGTATGTGTGGGTGTGGCGGGGCTTGGCACAACTGAGGAGCCTCAATAAACTTGTAGGTATTGAGAAGAGAAGGTGATGGGCAGCTCTCTGAGAAGAGCAGCATCAGAGGCAGGCAGTGATAAAACAGATGGCCTCCAGTGGGGGTAGGGGGCAACACAGCCATGTATTGTCCCTCAGGATGATGCCCTGGCTCACCTACACCTACCCTATACCCCACAGGTACCACTTTCAGAGGGTCAGGGTGCCCAGAGGAGCAGAAGCACATCTAGAGCATCGCTGTTTGAGTCCTACTGGATCTCTTTGTTCCAAATTGCTGGTCTGCATGACAGTGCTGTGGACACAGGCCACACAACGTCAACATAGTGGGATGCAGCTGCTTGTCAGGAAATGTGACTGTGTGGTCCTCTGAGATTTGAGGTGGGAGAAAAAGAGAAAGGAGTGAAGGTCCTTGCAAGAGATGACCTTACCCTGGCTTTCCATACAGACACAGCCCAGCACCCTTGGGCAGTGACCCCCTGACCCTCTCCTCTCTTGATTTCCCCACTTCCCAGAGCTGTCACAAAGAAACATCTGGCTGGATCCCTTTTAAGTGTAACCCACACACAGCCACAGCTTACATCCAGGTATCAAACCAGCCACAGCAGAGTCTGTAGAGCAAAAAACTCAAAGGCTCTTTGAGAGGGGCCAAGCCTGAGTCTGCTTTAGCCTTAGCTTTAACTTCTGCTTGTCTTTCAAGCAGCAAACCAATCCCCGAAGACTGGGTTGCATGTGATGACAGTATTGTAATTACTAACACTTATTATCATGCACTTTTATTCTCAAAAGCTTAAAACTCTGTACAGACTCAGTATTAACAGCCCTATTTGACAGATGGCGAAGCAAGCAAAAAGAAGCTAAAGGGAACATTTTGCAAACTCAGAAGTGGGCTGGATTCCAAAAGTGCTAATTTTCCTGGACTTGCCGGTTCGGGCCTCTGAAAAGCAGGCACTTTTATATAGATGCACCCAATTGTATCTGTGCCACTTGAAAGTGATTTCCTAAGCAATTTATCAAAGGTTGCACAGCACATCCATGGCAGAGCCAGGGAAACTAATCCTGAGTTCTGACACCCAGTCACCTCCTTGCTCTGTTGAGCAGCAACCACGGGCACAGCTTTCCCAACAGCCTGCAAAGCAGCACTGACCCAGTCAAGATCTTCATCCACTGATCCATCTTCCCAGCTGGAAAAGCTGTGGGCAGTCCAAGAGGTCTCCCTTGTCCATGCAGGCAGGTAGAGGCACAGTGAAAGGTGAAATGAAGAGGCTCCTTGCTGAGCATGCCTTCTGTTTCAGGGTCAGTTCCTTTTGAGAGTGAAAAACTTTGGGGAAACTATTTGTGAGTACATTCTGCATTAAGTTCCGTCCCACTGAACCACCAGATGCAATGGGATATTTGCTCTGCCTGCACCGCCTCCTGTCATCCACACACCTCTCCCTGAAGTCTCCAACAGGCTCATCAGTACCCCTTAGCATGGGTCTGGAGCTTCCTTGTAGCTCTGTCCTGCTGCAGTTCATGCTGTTATGTGACCTCCTTACTGTTCCACGGTCTTCTGGCTGTCCAGACAACGTGCGGAAATTTAATTTGCCTTTTGCAATTACAAGCATTAGTACAATGGGTCGATTTGGTGTTCAAAGGTAAGATAATGAAATATTACTGGGACCCTAAGCTACTGTGGCTATTAAAAAAAACATTGGTTCATCACATTTTTTAAAACTGTTATTATACTGCTCTGGGATTTGAGTTTATTTTTTTCCCCATTTGCTTGTGAGCCTGAAAAAGAATAATTTTTCTCCCTTTCACTTGTGATATGATACATGAATATTTGAAGAAGCCCATAAAGCTATGAATGAAACATCAAGAATACAGCACGTAGAAAGCCAAGGGATTATTTTATCTTTATATTTCTGAGTGGATGCTGTGCATGCAAGCAAGAAAATGATTTCACGGACTAAAGCTTTCTTCCTGCACACACATCTGCTAATGTGCCCTTAGCCCTGACCTGTAATGTTTCCTGACAGCCCATCTGGGGATGCTGTACCTGTACCAGCTTCACTGATGGCCCCCATGCTGTTTTCATCCCACAAGCCTCCCTCCCGTCTCCCCAGCCTGGGCTGCATCCCTCCAGTCCTCCCCAGGGCACCTCTCCCTCTCCTGCACTGCTGCTCTGCACATCACGCTCCTTCTGGGGCCAAGCCAGGCCACCTCACTGCTCCTGGCATCCCAGGTAGTCTCAGAGGCTTAACATGTGTACTCTTACAGGGAATTGCTAAAATTAGATCCACAGCCAAATCCAAAATAGCAGTCCCAAGTATCCCTTACCTAACCCTTGCACGGTGGGACTGTGGACAAACACGTGTTCCTGCAGATAAGGGGCTGTGACAACGACTCGCCCAGGAGGACCCAAAGCTTTTAGCTCTGTTCCTCCTTCTGTGAAACTGGGGTTTCTCTGCCTTGAAGGCTTGCTTTGGACCAGGTAAAGTCAAAATTGCATGCATGAACTCTGCTTCCCTTGCCACCCCGAAAATGGACAAGTTAGACCTGAATTTAGAAAAGCTGCTAAAACTCTGTTTACTAATAAACCATTTAATCTGCATGGTTTTGGTTTACTCTGTGGTCACATTCTGCTGTGACATGCATGTTGGTCACGTGGGTTACGGATCAGGAATTTCACTACCTCCTGTGTTAACTCCAAAAAGCTTAAAGTAAAAGGGACCAGGCTTGGGATTGAAGCAGCCCAGCAGCCCAGCAATCCTGTGTTTGCAGCAACCTGATGTGCTGCATGTGTGTCCCAGCCTTTTTCTAAACAGTGAAATACTCTTTGCTGTTTACCTCACTGAGAGATTTGACTATGCTGCATGCTTTATTCTGGACTCATTCTTCATTAACATAAATCTTTTCTAATCAGCATCCCTAAAAACTCAGAGAAGCCACTGTGTAGATAAGAGGATCCTTGTTAAAGGCCTGGGATTTAGACAGTGAGTTGAAGTGAGGGAGGGGAGGATGAATTTTGAGGAGACTCTCAGTCATAGCATGGCAGTGACTCAGTCACAGGATGCCAAAGGCAAAGACAACACACTGCCTCCACCCCTGCAGACTCAAAGGTAACCAAGAAGTGACCATGAGAAACACAGGCTCACTTCCCCAAAGAGGTAAAGATCCTCCATCTTCCAGATGTAACTGTCCACAGGCTCTGCCTCCAGATTTGCTCACTGAGTAAACTGTTTACCCAATAGATTATGAAGAGACATTAGCATGGGGTTTTTATAGGCTAAAAAAAGGCAGAGATTTTGCAGCATTAACCTGAATGCTGTTATTGTTGAAGTCAATAGAAAAGCTCTTGCAGACTCCAAGAAACTCCTCTCCATCAGGAGAATCAGTAGTGTTCAGCTAATTACAGGGCTGTGAGCAAATTATTAAACCCTGAGGGAATAAGGTAACAGCAATCTAACACTTTTTTGCTATTCTCATCAGCAGCTGACGGAGTTGATGAAGAAGGATTTTCTTAGCATCTGTCCACACTTCAGAAAACTGCAACAGATGTATCAATATAGCTTATCTTAAAGAGGTATGGATCTTTGTACCAAATCAAATAATTTAATCAATATTTTGATATAGGTAACTTGATGGATCAATCCAAGCTGAGAATCATTCCTTCTTTGCAGTTTAATCCTTCTTGTGTGACTCCCAGTCACAACCTCCCTCTGGGCACAAAGCTTTCCCATCAGAGGTGCTGACACTTGATTAGAAGATGTGCCATGAGGTTTGTCTGCACGAGTTGACTCGATGTTGGGAGGGCTGAGAAGACTTCAGACAAAATCCTCCAAAGCCAAGGCATGCCAACCAGCTGCTAAGAGTGTTTGCCAGCCATCTGTGCTCCCATCTCCAGCAAAGTTGTATCCTGTGGGAGACATGCTTTCTGCAGCAGAACTTTACACGCAGGTTGTCAGTCCCTTTTACAAAACATAACCCTCAAGACTCAGCCTTCAAGCATCAGCCCTGAGGTTAAATCTTCCACCACTGTGCCATGAGCTGAAGTTTCACAAGCTGACTCCCAGTAACCCTTACATATCATATTTTTCCATTTGCATCATTATCTGCAATCAAGTGAAATCTTCCAAAGTAGCCTCACTTGCCATTCAGGCTGTATCAACTCTAAGACTAACCACGATTTAAGTAGAAGAGCAACTTCATCCAGGGAACACAAAGCAAGTTTTTCTCCTGTAATCCAGGGCTGTGAGAAAAGTGTGAAAGCTGATGTGTGAAGAAAGTATTACTCCAATATCTTGCTGGGACAGCAGCAAAATTCACATTTCGAGTTGTGAGCTGACGTGATAGCAGACTTGCTATGAGAGCAAGAGTCAAACCAACAGACAGCATCTCATCATAAAGCAAGAGACTCATTTCCCTGCAGCAACCCTTTAAAAGGGTGCTGACAAAAGGATGTCCAGAAATGTGCTTCAGGGTGCAGGGAAGTTTCAAAAGCCTGCAGCACTCAGTAAAGAGGGATTCAGTTTACATGACTTTGCATATGATAGAAAAGTGAGACAAGAAGGATTTGAAGATTAATTTCTTAGAAATGGAGAGGACAAAAAAAAGTCAGGAAACCTGGGAAATGGCCAGGAGGATAGAGAAAAGCAACATTTACCATCCTGACCAAGCAAAGAAGATGAGTCTCTCTCCTTGATTTCTTTTTACTCATTCACTTAGATATAACACTCTGCATGTCAGCATCATCTTTGCCAGTGCTCTGTGTGTCTGATATGCCACTACTGAGTCAGTACTGGTCATCATCACAGGCCAGGCTGGCAAGATACCAATCTCAGATCTGTTTTCATCTCTTTGAATTATTAGAGCACATCAACAAAAAGAGCGGCTATAGTAAAACTACTTGATGTGATTTGTTTGGATGATCAGAAAGACTTTGAAAAATTCCAGCTGCAGAAAGTGATTGGTGAAAAAGAACAGATCACCCATGAGACAAAGTAGATGTAGCATTTATGTAGCAGGAGTAAGTGGTCAGCTCTCCTCACAGCAAGGGTTAACAATAGAGCGTCCCAAGGCTCAAAGCAGCATGACTGATGTAACTGGGGATGAACAGCGAGGAGCAGCATCTGCAGATGACGCAAAATGTTCCAGTTCAAAGGCTCTATCAGTGGCTGTTCTGCATTCTGCAAGCCCTGGTCAACCTGAAGGCAGGCATTTGTGTTTGGATCACCACAGGAGCACTTCTGAGTGGAGACAGTTTTTCCTCCAGTAAGGTGCTAGCAGGTGCAGAGAACAAGAGCAATAGGATGAATTTCATGCTGAGTTCTGGCCCTCACAGAGACCCTCCTGGAGACCCCTGTGCCCCACGGCTCTGATCAGGGCCAAGGAGAAGTTCCCTTGACTGGAGGTGATTGCTTTGTATTGGCAGGTACACAGGACAGCACAGACAATAACGCAAATCAACCGTGTGGTAGCAAGCCCTGCTCCCACCTGCCATCCTCCTCCTCCTCTGCATGTCTGTCAGGAACCACTGCCACTGCAGCCTGCAGCACTGTGGGTACCCTCGGGGACAGCACACTGGGTCTGAACAGCACCAGGCTCTGGACTAAGTTCTGCATCCCAAAATAAACCACTCAAACTCTGCTCCAGGATGGTTTGAAAAGCACATACTACTTCTCCCTGTCATCAGCTCTGCTGTCCCTTCAGGGAATATTTCACCCCTGATTTCCCCACTGTCACCTAGTTTGCATCCCTAAGGTAAGCTAGGAGCTGTTCCCTGCATGGAGAGGTCCTGGGTCAGGTGCAGGCCTCAGCACAAAGCTATGGCAGTGCAGGCTGTCTCTGCCTGACCCAGATTCCAGATTACTTCCAAACATGACTGCCATTCATCTGAGGTGCCCAACGCCACCTTGCTTCCAGAGGAGCCAGGAGAGGTTCTGAAGACACTGCAAAGAGCTGAGAACATCAATATTCCTACAGCTCCTTAGGCATGGGCTCAGTGTGACACAGCCAAGTGAGGAGCAACAACAAAACGAGAACACACCGTCAAGAAAACCACATCTTTTGCAGCACTGGGAACAAATGCATGAGTAACCAAAACCCAGAGAGACTCTACCTCAAAAGCTATCAGGCCCGGACCCCCAAGGAGAGGCAGGAGCTGTGCTTTGCCCTTGCCACAGGAGTCACGAGGGGGTACATCCATCACCACAACAGAACCCAGCAAGGTCCCTGCTAGGTGGCTGTGGTGGGGGGTTTTCCCCATCCGTAGGCACGGGGCAGTGGCAGCACCTGCGTGGTGCTGGCAGGAACATGTGTCCTGGAGTCAGCAGGAGCATCGCTTCCCAAAGCCGCACGGCACATCACACGATGCCCCTGCATGGCCCAGGCTGCCTCCTCTCCCCGGGAGCCAGCTGCTCACGCATGAATTCTGTGAAGCTGCTGGCCACAGCGTCTTCTCTTGATCGCTCACGATGCTCTCTGTGGGAAAGCCTCACGTAGCTCCTCATTCTTCATGCCAGGCACAAGGGAGGCTCATCGGAGATGCCGCAAAGTGCGGTACTACGGAGCTGGGGATTTTTCCAGATGCCCTGGGTTTAGTGTAGCGACTGTGCCACCTTGTGCCAGCAACATTTACAAATGCAGTTTAATCTCCTGCCTCTTAGATTTTAAAACCATGGTGCTCTCACTCTGACTTTTCTCTAATGAGGCCAACCAGGGCCCTGCGTCTTCTCCCTGGCATAGTCCTTTACTTCCTCCAGGCAAAGGAGGGTCTGGCCAAGGGTGTGTCCTCACCTCCAGGCCTGCAGGCTCTGTGCTGCAGATCAATTTAGTCCAGCTCTGACTGCTTCTCTGCCTGTTGCAAATCAGACAGTCACACTGACTAGAGCTGATATAGATGCAAATAAGAGATATATGATACAGCAAACTGACTCTGTAGTCCTACTAATAATGAGGATGTTTTACAACTGGTCCACTTCAGGGGCCATTTGGATTTTTTTCAAACACTTGTTCTTATTCAGCCGGGTGCAACATGACCTGTGTAGGAAGAAGAAATGTGGGACTTCATAAAAACAGCCCATTTCTGACTCTGCATTCTGATTCTGCTCATTGTTTAGAAAAGGATGCAGGATTCACAGCTGAGAAAAAATTCGCTGCGTTGCTCCAAAATGCCAAGTGCATAAGCAGGAGAAGGCCAGGGGCCTGTGATTTTCCTCCTGGACCTGCTGAGATGGATGTGGGACACCCATGGATGGGAAGGGACACATGTGGAGAGGAGACCCCAGTGTGGTTCTAGGACTGAAGTCTTTGATGCAGGACTTTGATGCAGCATTTGGCCTTCACAATGCTCAAGAAGAAATCTGAGCATACTGTGGGTATAGCGCACAGATACCTACATGGAAGCTGTGGCATGATATGGTTCTTTTACATGATGGAAAAAAGTAGTAAAATAACTAGTGGCTACAAGCTGAGGCCAGACAACTTCTTCCTGGAAGTCATGCTCATATCTTTACCCTGGAGGGCAATTGATTGCTGGGACATACTGCCATGGGATATGGCAAGGTTGATGACTGCTTCTGCTCAAAGGCGGCTGGACTTCAGTGAAAACTGAGGGCCTGTACCTGCCAAAATGAAACCTGATAGCACTCATTGCCTGTGGGCTGCAGGCGGCAGTCTGACAGCACTAAAATATGGGTTTACATTTTACAAGTCCACAGATGCTATATGATACTGAAATGCTACCATAACCTGTGTCTATCCTGAACATCCTACAGAGCAGTCTACGGGAGCTTGGACTGGCCAGAGGGCAGCTGCTGGATTGGTGAGGTAAGAAACAGAAGACATTTCAGCAAGGGAAAGCTGTGCTGTGCAATGCACGGGCAGTGGCCAGGTGTCCCATCACTGACAGCAGCACCTGAAAGCAGAAATAAGCCTGGGGGCACACACATCTGGTTCTACTCTGAAACAGCCACCCAGAAGGTGGATTTGGATTCCCTTTTGTAAAGTGCTTCTGTTTAAGTCTTGGCCCTCCTAGGCCACCCCAAAGCTAGTGAAGCCATTGGCAAGAATCAGTGAGAAAGGGGTCAAATACATGTAGGACAAGGACAAAGATAGATGTAGGCAAGACACAACCTTGAGTCTGGGTCAATTCCAGCTATGAATCCTGGTCTGCTGGGAGATCCTGGGTCTCACTGCTGATGAAGTAGGACCTCAGTAGAGCTTCACACCCTCTGCATGACAGACTGTGATTGTCTGGGACGCATTAAAGGGGCTTTCAAATGGAAGACATGAAGAACCATTTAAAAAAAAAAGCAAGCCAAGTTACTTCATACCTTCTCTCTTTTCCTATGGACTTTTCACTGCACTTCATAGGGACCCAAGAGCACCAAAGCAGTGCCACTGGAGGCAACAACAGGGGGAAGGACGGGAGGAGTACAGGAGGAGCTGAAGGGGACAGCCATGCATTACACCCTTCTCTTGCCTTTCGCATTCCCCAAGGTCCTGGCAAAGAAGCAGGAGCAGGGAGAACAGCAAAGGTGTGCTCAGAACAAAAAACAGATCAAGACAAGGAAACCCAATCAAAATAACACAGCCTCCAAGACTCAAGCATTGCACAAAAGGAAGATCAGAAGTAAAGGCTCTTAAAGGCAAAGATGACACCGAAACAGGGTAAGAGCAAGAATACAGGAGGGCAAAGAGTAAAAGTCGATCCCTCTACAGGAGGAGGAGAAAAGGAGGAAGGGTAAGGAGGAGAAAGGTTATATTTTCTGGATTTGGGGTTTGGATACTTGATTTTGATTTTTTTTTCTTTTTTGCATTTTTTTTCATAAAAGATCTCACACCTGATATTCCACGTTCCATCCATTGCGGTTCACCAAGGGCAATGAAGAAATTCTCCTGCCTTTCGTATTCCTCCTCATCTACTATCTTAACCCTTATGGTCTTCCTGTAGGGACAACAAGAGAGACAACCGTGTACAGCGGGTCGGCTGGCTGGAGGCGAGGCGGCAGCAGCGGCAGCACGGGCTCCTGGCACACAGCCCCTTCCCGCTGGGGCGTTGGCCTGCCTGTCGGACACGGCATCCTCGCAGCGGCTCCTTGGGAGCGGGGTGTTAGGGGCAAGGGGGCTGGCAAGGGAGTGAGGAGGGAGGGAAAAGTGGGAGGAGGACCTTGCCGATGGTTAGTGGAAGGCGACTTCTGCAGCGCATTTTTTTTCAGTGTCAGATGGTAATGGAAAGGGTATCAGTTGCCTGAAAAGCACCAGAGGCCACCACCCTGAGCTAAAACCCCCTGCGTTTTAGGTGGAAGACCAATTTCTTCTTACCATTAATAATAAATATAGTAATAATACTCTCACAATTAATAATAAATCTGCAAGGACTCTGGGCAGGGTGCCTGAGAAGAGAGAGACACATTCCCCAGTGGGGTGAGGTAGGTCTCTGCCAGTGGCTACAGCTCCACCAGCTGTTAAGGAGGCTGATGGTTCTAATTCCCATTTTTAAAATGGCACATCTTATTGCTTTCTCTCCTGGATAGTATCTACCTCATCTTCCTGTCCTGCTCCTCAAATGAGGACACACTCTTCCCAGGGGATGGACAGCTTTGCTGGACGTTGCAAGGGACACAATGGGACAATGCCTTCAAGGCTCAAAAGGAAATGTCCTGGGCACTGGAGCAGGTCTAGCCTCTGATCTGGCCAGCTGATCTGGCTCTCTGCCGTACCCCTGCAATGCACACAGCTGCTGTGAGCCCCCAAGCCAACTAAAGCGGGCACTAGCTCTTCCTTGACCTCAGCTCCTGCTCCCGGAGTTGCTCTGTGACAACCAGACCAGGGGTTACACAGCCTTTGCCCACTGCTTCTCAGAAGCCACAGAGCTGCTTCTCTGCCAGGCCTCAATTCCTGTGTTTTTCTAACACAGGTCTGACTGGAACAACCCATAGGGCCAGGGCTGGGCAGTTATCTCCTGAGATGCTGGATGTGTTTCTAGCCAGCATCTTCCCATTGACACTATAAAATTTGCTCTCCATCCTTCTCTCTCTCCTCCCCTCACCACTTTGGCTCTCAGCAGCCCCAGCACCACTCCCCTGCCACCCCATGGGTACCATGTGACACAGTGTGCGCGCACAGCAGTGTTTAGGGCAGAGCGGTTGGAGACAGAGAGACATCAGAGGAAGAGAAGAGGAGGAAGGAGATGGAAGAGAGGAGGAAAGAACGTTAATGTTAGTCTGCAGGGCCAGTACTACACCTTTCTGTAAACTCATATCCACCATGCGGGGGCTCATCAGCTCAATGAAGAAATTCTTGGTCTTTTCATATTCCTCATCATCAATTACCTTGATGTGAACTGTTTTGCTGTGGACGGAAAAATAATAAGGGTCATAAAGGGGAGAGGGGAACAGAGAAGCAAAAGTCAAGGAAGGACAGAGTTAAATGGGTATATTAGAGAGTCAAAGTTTTCTCACCCACTGAACAAACTCAACATGGCCCTTAGAGAAAGGCTAAAGCCCCCCTTCTGTAAGTGACACTGGCCAATTTGCACTGCAGAATGGCAGGCCAAACTACAAAGTGAAGTTAGAAAAAAAAAAATCCCCCAGCAAACTGGCTCAGCACTCAGCCTGTGGGCAGTGAGGTCTGACGGCCAGCAGAGAAGCAGGCTTCCCTCACCCCGTTACCCCTGTGCGCACACACACACACACACACACACACACACACATACACAAACATACAACAGCAGCCACACAAGCACATACCCCACTGGCATCATGGCGCTGCCTCAGCTTCACTGGCCTGCTCTGAGAAGTGCTGGCTGCTGGAGCAGCTGGGCAGTTGATCCTATGTCTCTCCTTTAGCAAATTTCTTATAAGTTCTTGTACCATTTTGCAGGAAAAGAAGAGCCCCCTGTGCCATGGTTTCCTACACAGCAAATACATGCCTTATGCAGAGGTTGCTGTCCCACGACTTTCACACGCAAAGAGAACAAGAGAAACAAGTCAAAGACTCTGCCAACTCACTGCCTCCTTACAGCCAGGCTGCACCGACTGTTGCAAGCTCAAAATGACCCCTGCACTCCCCTCATTCTCCCAGTGTTTGCAAAGGTTCGTGCAGTCCCATCCCTCACTTGTGACTGAAGAGATTGGTGCTTTGATTCCAAGCTGGAATAATACCCTCTGAAATACAACATTGTCTGCATGCGTAACTCCTCTGAATGGGCATCCTCTTGCCTTCTTGGGGCTCCTGGACTTCTAGCTGACCCCAGCCCCAAACTGGAACTGCATTTTTTAAACCAGAAGTTGGTTCCACATAAAAAATGTTTCTCTTACCTCAAAATAATTGCCCCAGGTGCCGCCAGGCAAGTTGCCCCTCCCGCGAGTGGAAGATCCCCTGCTTCCCCCAGCTCCGTACCCACATATGGCCCTGCAGCAACAACCTCCTCTCTCTTCCTGCCCATCCTCAGCAATCAAATCAGGCCCAGGTGCATGTTGTGCACAATCAGTCTTGACTGGCAATGGGAAGGAAGAGAAAAGCAGGACTGGCAATCACAGTCACTGGAAATCTGGAAAGACAGACCCAAATTCAAATCTCTATGTGCCTCAGCCTGTAGCTGTTGGCATTAAAGATACCCTGTATCTTTGATCTCACAGTGCTTCAGAGAAAAGTAGTCCAGCTCTGCACCTTGGGGATGCTGCGATCCCTACCCTGGGGATGCTGCCATGGCCAGCAGCCTCAGGAGAATCACCATTTCAGCACAGAATAGGAGAATAATCACTGCAGCTTGCATTCCTACTGATATCATTAATAACCACAAAATAATTTGGTCACCCTACAATTTGACCCTCAAGTTATAATTGCTCCTGAATTCCAGCTGTGGAAATCCTGTTCCCTGTGCTGACTCTGGTCTTGATATTGGTCCCAACCCTTCTCTTTCAAATGATGGCACAGGGGTAGGAGTAGAGTTTGGACAACATCTGCTTATGCATCAGTGCAGGAACATGCAAGAAAAATCATCTCCAATTTGCTTTCTGAGCTAAATCAGGGGGTTTTTTTTGCCAGTGCTTGCTCTACCCATACCCTGCATCAACGCCAGCAAGCCTCCTTTCCCTTCTCTAGACTTCTTCAATCTCTGCTAATCCAGCCTGAAAAATTTTAAAAGGTATATCTCTGGTGTAAATGTTGCTGCTCTGCTAAGACCTCATCATAATGATTTTTTGTTGCATTTTTGTTGGAAATGATGAATTTGGCTTTTGAACCAGATGTTATCTGGGCCCCTGATACTTTGCAAAGTTTGTTCAATTTGCTGAGTTAAATCTACAGCTGATTCATAGCTCTGATCTTTTCCTTGCTCATTACTACAAAACAGAAGGTGGGATTTTCAAAAGCAGCCAGTTCTTCCTGGATGTGAGTTGCTTTTAAAGATCCTTTTCATAAGTACCACTGCTTATGGTTTTTCCATCCTAGGAGCTTCAAAATACTCGGTATTGCTTGTCTGCAAAAATTTGAAAAAAACACCATGGACCCTGTTTCCTGGGGTCAGCTTATGTACTGTGACAAGCAGGTTCCCTTGAGTCAGGAATGCAAACCTTCTGGGCTCCTAGACCAACTCAGCTGTGCTGCAAACTGGAGCATTACCACACACTCAAGCATCAGGTGGCTTTTCCAAAAAGAGAGTCTGAATTTGGTGACCAATCCAGTGACTTCCTGGTTTCCTCCTTTGCTACAAGCTTTTAAGGAGAAAAGAACTTATTCAGGATAAAAGAACCCAGCTCTGAAACAGCAGGACAGATCAAAACAACAGGCCAAAGCCACAGGTGCACTGCATGGGCACAGGCTGGGCCTCGCGCCCCCTCTCCCCATCTGACTGAATCCCAAAGGAGGTGGCGCCCGACCTCTCCAGCTTTGCTGAGAGGTGGTGAGTGTTCAGCAGGTCCTCCACCCCATTAAAGCCTTAGGGACACTGCAGGAGCCCAGAGGTGATGCTTGGGGATCCAGGTGGGGTGGGATGAGGGTGATGGGAGCCCCTGCCAGCTCTTTCTCCAGGGTCAGTGTGTTGCCAGACTTCCCTGTGCAAGGAGGAAAGGAGCAGAGCAGAAGTTGGCAAGGACTGTGCAGTGACACAGGGAGGTGGGCAAGGGCTCACAGACCCAGTGCCACCTAATGGGGAGCAGTTAACCTTTCCCTGGGATTTTGTGGCAGAGGGAAGAGCAGCATCCCTGCTGCCAGGCCACCCTCTGCAGCCTGCACAGATACAGGCACAGTGCTGGTCTTGCTCCCTTGAGGGGAAGTGCCCTTCTCTCAGCCGGCTGCTCCAATGACTGTCACCACAGAAAGGTCAGTGCTGATGGAGGGGGGGTTGTGGTGGCCCATCAGGCCACCCCTCCCAGTCCATGTGGCTGGTGAGGGCTGTCCTTTCCCCTGCTCTGCAGCTTCCCTACCTCTGAGAGCATTTCGCTCATCTCCAGGCCTGTGAAAGCAGCCATAAATACAGCTGTGTCCTGAGCTGTCATAAATTGTCTGGAGGCCAAAACACAGATTGCTCCCACACAATCTCATCTCTCACCTACAGCCACACTGAGAGCTGCCTCCTCGGAAGGCACGAAGAGTGGAGGAGATGGATGGAGAGAAGGGCTGGAGTGTAACATTGCCCCGGGAAGACATCACGTTAATGTGAGAGATGTGACAGAAGGACACTGAGAGGCAGAGAGCGTGTGGGAGCGGAAGGCTTGGGAACATTTTGCTGCAAGAACATCATGACAGCTTCTGAAATTAATGGAGGCAGAGGCGGGCACGAGAGGGGCTGGCCGTGCAGCAGCCCTGATGGGCATGCTCACCACGATGGGAAGCAATCTGAAGCCTACCTTGCTCAGCTGAGCAGTGTTCATTCCCCTGCCTCTGGCCACTTCACACAGGGAAAGGAGGACACTTTCCAGCCTTCCCCATTCTCTCTGACAGTGACTGGGGCCAAGACACACCTCAGATAGCTCAAAAGCAGAGAACAATAGAGACCATCCAAGAGCCTCTCCTGGCGGCAAGGAGCCATTCTGCAAAACACAAAGCCCCGCTGCCAGCACCAAGCCACAGCACAGTCCAATCTCAACCCCTGCGTGATGGGAAGGGCTCTTTAATTCAGGGCTCGGTGCAGCTTTCAGCATACTGAGCAATGCTTTCAATTTGGCCTGTGACACAGCAGAGCAAGCTGAAAGCCAGCACTCCCAGGGAACACCTGGCCATCCTGAAGTCAGGATAGCTGCTCACTTGCTTCTTTCTCTCTGAGGTCATTGCAAGATGCTACCCAATAGCCTTCAGATGAATGCAGTCCAGGCTCTGCTTTCAACATCCACTTAGAAACAAGCACTGGTTTTAAAAGTGAGGGATGGAAAAGCTCCTCGGGGGAGAAACATTAAGAATGAGATTCCCTGAGTAAGCTACAGAAGATGAAATGAATAGACATCAATCTTTTCCTAAAGGACTTTGTGCACAGGATGTTGCTAAATTCCCCATCTGGGAAGTACAGAGGATAATCTATAAAATCATTTTATTTGACAACACGTCCACTTCCAACACATAAGGCAACAACTGAATGGTTATTTGATTAATGTGCCAGAAAATACTGAGTATCTCTCTGCCTGGACACTCTCATTTGCAGGAATTATTGCTGAGGAGGTTAAGAGGATGTGTCTGTGTGGGTCTGTGTGACTTTGGAATGTGGAACAACTCTAAAAACAATGCAAGTCAGGAGATGTCACATAGTGTATACCACTGAAACAGGCAGGGCTGTGCAAGAGCACACTTCAGAGTCCCTGGTGGGACAATATTAGACAGGATGAAAAGCAGCCAGGACAGCAAGATAAACATCCCTGGGGCAGTGAGATGTACCAGGAGATGTTCATTAATGTGAATCATTAGTACATACACCTTCAGTCAAGCCATTGTGTTCTTTACACATCTTGATATACACAAATCTTCATCTGATTTGCTGCGGGTGCAGGTTCCTGCAGTGTGAAGTTCAAAGCATGTGGTACCAGTCTGACTCTTCTCCAGACCTCTGCACTGGTTTGGGATTTCACTGTGAAGCTACAGATAGGGCCCAGCTACTATGTTAGAAGACTTCATGAAGCAGTCAGAGAATCACAGAATATTCTGAGCTGGCAGGAACCCACCAGGCTCATCTAGTGCAATTCCTGGCCCTGAGCAGGATACCCCAACAATCACACCATGTGCCTGAGAGCATTCTCCAAATGCTTCTTGAACTCTGTCAGGCTTGGTGCTGTGACCACTGCCCTGGGGAGCCCATTTCAGTGCTCAACCACTCTCTGGGTGAAATTTTTTTTTCCTGATATCCAACCTAAACCTCCTCTGATTCAGTTTCATGTTTTTTCCTCAAGTCCTGCCACTGATCACAAGAGTGAAGAGATCAGTACCTGATGCTTCCCCTTATGAGGATGGTGAAGACCACAACGAGGTGTCCCCTCAGTCTCCTGCAGGCTGAACAGACCAAGTGACCTCAGCTGCTCCTCGCGTGGCTCCTCCTCCAGACTCTTCACCTTCCTCGTGGCCCTCCTTTGGACACTCTCCAATTGCCTAATGCCTTTTCTGTATGGTGGTGCCCCAATTTGCTCACAGGACTCAACAGGACAATTGTCTGCTTTGACTGGTTGGCAATGCTGTGTGCTTGAGGCAAACCAGAAGGGATTAAATAAGGTTGTAAATAGTGGGGGTCTGTCTTTGCCCAACTCACTGGGAGGGGGATATTTAACACAGCAATGTGACAGTGCTCACAGGAAAGGTGAAGAAGCCAGCAAAAGAAGCCTGATTTGATGCTCATGGTCATATGAAATTGTGCATCAATAACCCAGAGTAATAAACTGAGCATTTTTGAAGCAAAGAATCATGCTGTCACATAGCACAGAAAAAGACAGGAAGTGTTTGAAGGGCAGAATCATTAGATCCAAAAGCAGATTCACTAAACTCACCAAAGAGATGCTGAGTGATCTTAATTTCAAGAGAAAATCATGGTAATTTAAGAACCAATCCAGATTACGACCAAGACAGGCAGGTTCCACTATGGTTTTATGATCATTTTAAAGAAAGAAGACTTTTTTTAATACCATGGAGATTATGGAGGAAGGGGGACAGGTTTTCAAGTATTTGGCCGCAGCCACTAGCAATGGTCACAGTTTGTTTCAGCAGAAAGGTCAGAACTGAAGGTGCCTCTAAGGTCAGATTAGATGTTGGTACCAATTAACTAATGTCAGCAGGATAGATGAATTGTCAGAACACAGTTTTGAGCAGATCACTGATGTGCGTGTTGCTGATGTTTGAGTTACAGAAGAACTGGTGCTGGTGCAGAAGCTGGAGACAAGCCATGGCAGGCCAGTTTCCAAGAACTGGCTGTGTTGTTCATGAGGACCTTGGAAGAGCAGCTGTGCAAGAGTTATCCTACCTTGTGTAGCAGGCACAGGGGGGACAGCCCCAACAGCTTCACTACCAGCCAGTCGGCTATAAAGTAAGAAGCTGTCCCAAAAAATGAGTTTTTTCTCTTCTCTGTTTTCTCTTTTATTGTCAAGTTGGTCTATGAGATAACCAGATGGTAATCTTTCAATCAAAATCAGCTGATAAATTATTACAAGAAACTATCATCTTATTAAAATAAGGTTCTTTGCAGTGCTAATCACTATATAACCTATGTATTTATCCTGTTAAGCCTGAAGCCATACAAGTCAGTTGATACTTCCAGACTTTCGTTTCTATATCCATGCAGTGCCCACGGTCCTTATTTCTCACAGGGACTTGACAGGGGGCAGTCCCTACTTGCTCTGAACTCTTAAAGTGGAAGATGCTACAGTGACGCGACCAGAAAGAAGGTGAGGGAAGAGAGCAGAGAGACCCCGAAGCTGTGGCGGAAGTATCACTTATTCATATGAATATCAACTTATTCTGGCTTCATCTGACGTGGGTCCCATTTGAAGCAGCTGTGCTACCTCAGTAGGGCACCTCCTCTTCCTTGCTAAAGTTTCTTTTAAGTCATGAGTCTGAGAAAAGACCTCAGAAAACACGCCTGCAAACGACTATCATTCTACCTCTGGGCAGAGCTATTCTCACCAAGCCACTCCCGACAAGTAGGTGTTGCTCAGCTGCTTTCTAAAAGCCACATTACAAAGATGGTTTTCTAGATGATCTTCCCCCACATTTCAACTCTTTACCCTTAGAAACTCCTTTGTAATGTCCACTCAGACTGATGAGGCAGAAGAAGCATTTGGCACTGCCCCCTGGAGTGGCTCCCTGCATCCCTGCTGTTCCTCCCTCACAGGCAGAGTCTGACGCTGGCCCAGGACACCCAGAGCCCTTCTGCAAGCCTCTATCCCTACCACACATGCAGCACACAAGGGATCTCTGTTCCACTCCTGCAAGGGCCAGGTTCAGAAACATCCAGCTCTGCCACAGCGGCTCACAGGCAGGGGAGAAAAGGTTCCCTGGAGAAGACACCATGCAAGAAGTGATGGAGACAATGACCCCAGCCCAAAGCCTGGTGTGACCCTTCATGCCCACCCATGGGACTGCGGGGGACAATGTGCAGGACCACCAGGAGTTCAGGGGCTCTGCCTGGCTGGCTGTTAGCAGTGCAGTTTGTTCACATCACACCAGATCTCCTAAGGCATAAAGGAGGAAATATTGACACAGAAAGGCATCTTCCCTTTGTGTATTCCTCACGTAATCTTGGCTAATTAGTAAATTGGCTCATGCTTCAATTAGAACTATTGAAAATGCTTTAGTAGCTGACACATGATAATTAAAGGGACATAGCCAAGACTAAGCTGTTATTCTTAGTCTTTACTTGCATAAGAAAACTTTAAAGTGTTACCAATAAAAGATTTATAGTGATGGCAGTAAAAAAAGATAAGTTCAAATTTAAAAAAGATAGAATTAAAAATTGCCTGTTATGGTTTCTCCATCCCAGATGACAACACTAAAGGGGTTTCTTTGTCTTTCTCGTCATCTTCATTTTTCAGTTTGTGCCTGTTTTGTGCCCAGCAGCCCAGCCCTTGCTTCCCACAGCCACCCAAGACTGCCAAGAGACACGAAATGCTGCCAAATGAACATGACAATGTTTCACACGTTCTTTGTACCATTGCAAATAACACTGTACCAGCAATGAGAAATCAGAGCTGCTAAGTTGCAAGTGAGCCCATTAAGCCTTTCTGTGCCATGCAAAAAAATCCTTAAGTGCCTAATATGCCATTCAGGGCAACTCAAGAGATGTGGTATATCCATTTATCAGCCATGGGAATCACCACTGGAGCTAGTGAAAGGCAAATTCACTCCACACTCAAGTCTCACACTCAACTTGAAGTCCCGAAGCAACAAAAAATGCTCCATGAGCTTCCATAATGCAGTCAGCCCTGCCAGACAAGATATCCAAAGCATCCTATATTTCACTTTGTTCAAACATGATAAAATGCTCTAATATACTGGGTTCTTCAAGGAAAGATGCCACAGTTTGTTTTTAAGAATTTCTGCAAAAAAGGAAAAATCAGAATTTGTTAACTCCCCCTTTCTCTCGGCCAAGTCCATGCTGCTGACCAGCTGAGCTATTTAAGTTCGGTTGTCCAAGCAGCTCCACCGGTTTTCTTTTCCTCATTCAGTTCAATGAAGCTCCTTGAGTTTGAATATTGAAGCTGTGTGTACAGACACAAGTGGGGCCTTGTCTGGCCTGCTCCAAGTCATCTTCTTCTTGCTGACCCTATGAGACTTGATGCTTCAGGGCCAGGGGAGAGCAGACAAAATTTCAACAGCCAGTGGAGCTGTTTGTTGAGGTCTGTACAATAAGTACATGTCTTGTACAAGCCATAATTCAACTTGGCAGCCCATGAAACCAGACAGTTGAGGTGGGTATCAGCCTGGTGTAGGTGCAAAGCAGAGCCAGGGACCTGGGCATAGGCATTTCTCCCCTCCCTATCTTGGGCAGGTTCCCAGGGGAACAGCTTCACTGGGGAGATTCTGTGCCCTTTTTCTCTTATAAAGGAACTTCAGAAGGAGCAAAACTTCAAGTACAACTAGAATGTGGGGAGGGAAGAAGGGAGGAATGGAGGGATGAGGAGAGGGAAGGGAGGAAGAGGAGGAAGGAAGGAGATATACTCCTTACTAAAGGTCTTTGAATTTTACTGCTTCCATCTGAGTCTGATGCACCATAATAAATGTCTATGATATCAAAATGCATCATGGGTGTCAATGGCCAAAAAAAAAAAGTACTAGAGATCTATCTTTTGTTTGCTCTAGAGAATGGCTCTAAAGCTTGATGGGTGCAGGACTGGGAGTGCCCTGGACAGGATAGGGTAGGTAGGTTAGTCCAGGGTAGGCTGGACTACCTCAAAGCCTCTTCAGATGTCCTGAACAAACACAAAATGGGGATTCAGACAGACACTCGTCATTGGCTGGTATTGGCAGATCAGTGCTTCAAGCTGTCGCCCCTGGTTTTAGACTTTTTGCTGAAGGCATGTAGATTTGGAAGCTATATTTAGATGTCTTCTCTATTCTTCAGCAACAGGGTTGCCATGGAGATGCTGGTGAGGACAAGAAGGTGGGGACAGAGGGGGAGAGGAAGTTGAGGAATGAGAAATACTAGATTCAAAACAATCCTCACCAGCCTGGGAAGGCTTTAAATTCCTCTTAAGGCAAAAACTGCTGGAGCTTGTTAGCCGAAATGAGCCCCTGGCAATGCCTGACAGCGTGACCCTGCCATGCATTGCTCAATGCTTTGTCATGGCGGGTGTGAAGAGAGAAAAGGGGCTGGCCTTCAAGCACTGCTCCTTTGGGAGAGTGTGGCCCCCTTGACCTGAGCTTGCCAAAAACAGAACTCTGGGAACTCCATGAATGTCTTGCTGCTGCCATGCTGCTTCACAGGTTCATACTGACTCCACACTTGGTCAGCTCCTGCCATAGCTGGGGTGGCTCTGTCTCTGCTGCCAACAGTAGAGGCAGACAGGGAGCTGCAGCTGGGGACAGAGCTGCTCGAGTCTACCCAGAAGCATGGGCAGGGACATGCTGGCACACTGGGGCAAACAACCCAGCCCAGGAGCCAGGCTGTGGTGGAAGTGAAGGTGGACTAAGGCAGGGATCACAGGTCCTTGATCTCTGCCTGCCAGGCACATCCCTGTTCCCTGGGCTGACACCAGCTGCAGGCACAGACAGATGTGCAGATTCATAACTACCACCTACAACACTTCTCTTCCCAGCACAGACAACATAGGTGAGACTAAGGGCTCCTCCTAACAGGGCTGTTCAAGACTTACTACTCCAATTACTACATTGCTGATGTCCAGGTGTTAGAAAGATAAATTTCTTTTGATAGAATTTCCTTGTTAAAAGTTTAGGGCTTGACATGCTTCAGTGATCTCAGACCTAGGGGGAGGTTAACAAAGCTTGGGGGAAGCATGCACTACTGATAGTGGACACAAAGAATGCAGGATTTCCAGGCCACAAGGACATTTGGCAGAAATCCCAAGATAAGGAAGAAACTTATAAAGCCAACTCGGCAACTGTGCTGAAATCAGCTCTGACTGGGCAAAAGGTCATTTCAACAAGAGGAGATTGCGACCATCACTCATGAAGTACCGACTCAGGAAACTGACAGACTCAAAAGAAGAGAAAGACTGAGCATGTGGACTAATTAGCATGAGAAGGTATGAAAAACTGGTAGAGCAGAGGACTGAAATAATTTAACCAATAGACAATAGATTACTAATTAATAAGAGCACTATGAAACTTGTAGCCAATGAACATTAATGCATTTGTTTGCTAAAACACAGAAATAGTGAAAAGTTTTGATAGTCCTAGTGCTAACTTTGTGGATTTCCACCCATCATGCCTTTCTACACAGAACTGTAAATCAGTCAAATACCTCAACTCTGTGTGTGGACCTCTTGCATACCAAGTAAAAGAACCTGTTTTGGGACAACAATGGCAATGAAATTTGGCTTTTCAAGAAAGGTCAGGATAATCCCCCCTGTTCCCAGCATGGGAACTGACATATCTCCTTTTCTGGCTCCTGCATGTGACAGCATCCACAGATTACAGTGCTCAAAGCAGATCAAAAGGGTGGAGAGCAAAGCCAACTCTCCCATCACAAACGCCTCCAGATACCAGCCTAGCAAGTCCCTCTGTCCCCTCCCTCACCCTGCTCTTCCCACACACCCATGCAGACGGTGCTTTCAGCTCTGCAGGACGGCACTCAGCCCAGCCACTGGAGTTGCACTACATCCAAAGCAGCAAGGCAGCAATCTGTAGGAAATTAATGAGCTGCAAACAACGCTGTGCAGCTGCCAGCCTGAAACAAGCCCACTCTGCACACTGCAGATACAATTATTATATATGAACAAAAGGAGCTGGAGCTGGGGTGCTTTGGCTCTGGTCACAGGCTTCTTGTGACCGAGATAAGGGGCAGCACAATGAATTGCCACAGCCAAATCAAAGTTGCATATCCAATCATTTACACAGAGCCAAGATACTGCATCTTTATTGAAGGCTCTGTGCATTTGATGGGACTCACAGTTCTTTTCTGTAGCACTGAAAATAGGGCAAAGGATACTCAGTTACACCACTTCATTTCACTCTTTGGGTCTGTTTTATTTCTGTTTCTTACAGAATAAAAACACATTGGAAAAACCAAATAAGGCCATTTCTGAATTTCCAGGAACTCATGCCTTGGGAGAAGCTGCAGATTCCCAGAAGGAGGCCAGCCCTGCTGGGCTTTTACTTTCAGAATCCAGAGCTTTGCACCATTAAAAAACCACCTCCTAATTCATAAACTGAACAAAAATCACGTCATCAGCCAGCTTTGCAGTGAACCAGAGTGATTCAGAAGGGTTAAATCTAGGAGCTGTGCAAGCCTCAATTAATGACCCAGCTTCAGTTCACAGAGAGATGGGCTGCTGCACTGCCTCCCTGCCTGGCCACAGCTCGGCCTCGTGCAGGACTGGCTCAGCCAGACAGGGCAGTGCTGCACACTGGCAGGACCCCATCAAATGGACCGAGCACATCATGGCCTGCACAGCATTCACACACCCATGCAGGTCTCCTATAGATTCATAAAACCACAGAATGCTCTGGGTCGGAAGGGACCTTAAAGATCATCTAGTTCCAACCTTCCTGCCGTGGAGAGGGACACCTTTCACTAGACAGGTTGCTCAGACCTCCAGTCTGGCCTTGAACACCTCCAGGGACGGGGCATCCACAAGTTCTCTGGGCAACCTGTTCTAGTACCTCATCACCCTCATAACGAAGAACTTCCTCCTAATACCTAATCTAAACCTACTCTCTTTCAATTTGAATCCATCCACCCTTGTCCTGTCTCTACACACTCTTGTAAAAAGTCCCTCTCATCTTTCTTGTAGGTTCCCTTCAGGTACTGGTACTGGAAGACCACCATTAGGTCACCTCAAAGCCTTCTCTTTTCCAGGATGAGCAATCCCAGTTCTCTCAGCCTTTCCTCACAGCAGAGGTGCTCCATCCCTCAAATCATCTTGGTGGCCTCCTCTGGACTCATTCCAGCAGGTTCTTGTCCTTTCTGCTGCAGACCCAGAGCTGATGCAGCACTGCAGGTGGGGTCTCAGCAGAGCAGAGGGGCAGAATCCCCTCCCTGGGCCTGCTGCCCACGCTGCTCTGGGTGCAGCCCAGGACACACTTGGCTCTCTGGGATGGGAGTGCACACTGCCTCTCATGCACCAACACCATCCAGTCCTCAGCAGGGCTGCTCTCAAGTCTGGTTTTGGCTAAGCTCCTAAATGACCCACATGAGAGACAGCTTAAACTCCTCCTGGGGTCCCTGACTGACAAGCAAGAATCTCCTCCCGTCTTTTCTACCTTGTGGCAACAGTTAGCACCAAGGCTCTTCACCCATCCTAAAAATTCAGCCTACCCTCATTCCAACATGGCCCTCAACTCTTGTTCCTGTTCTTGCTGTCTAAGCCCTCCCACTCCAACACTCCTAACACCTCAGACCTTAAGAAATTATGCTTTGTCTTCTCCCTTCCAAGTTTTGATAACACCACTGAACAACTGTATGACTTGACTGGTCCTGTCAAAACCAGCCACAATCCTAATGCCCTCTGGCATATATCAAACCCTACTACATGCTGGGTTTGTAGGCTGGTCTCACATACTTGTCTCCATCTGCAGTTGGAACTGCAACTAATAACATAAAATTATTCTCAGTCCTGGTCTGACACCTAGCTTGGTGGCAGGTGCAGCCCCCTTCACCCCAGCATCAGTAAACATGTTCTCAGGGGTTCAGCAATGTGACACAACTGCTCTGAAAGCTAAAACCTTATAAAGAACTCTAGGATGAACCCCTTGTAGTGTCAGAGGAAGTGCTGTTGTTTAATGGGCTCCCTCTTTGTCCTCCCAGCCCATTTAGTTTTAAAAAGTAATGCCATGACTCAGTCAGAAGTTTTGCCCCTTATGGGACCTAGAAAACTTTTTATGACTTGAAATCCCAAGATAAAGATCTTTTGAAGAGAAAGGGAAAGGTGCACCTGAGTTCTTTTGAGGCGATCTTGATTTTTTTTCTGAAAGGAGGTCCCATCCCAGCTTTTTGCCCAGCCAGAACATAACTGAGTTGTAATGCCATTGGTGCCTGAGCATTGTTTTCTCCCTACTCCAGCCTCTGCTTTCTTCCAGCTCGTTTCACATGTGCCCTGCAGTGAGTGTCAGCGCTCCTACAAGGAAACTGCTATACGCCATGGAGACTGTCAGGAGCAGGAGCCTTCTGCTCTGTCTGTCTGTTTACCAGGGTATCTGTCTGTGTTTATCAGTGGCTTATTCTGTTTTTCAGAGGCTGTGCCTTGCTCATTGCCATCACGTTGCCCCATGCTTCCTTTGCCACCCTAGAAAGGCAGTGGAGTAAAATATATGCTGAGAAATTAACCACACGTGTTAAAAGCCCTTCAAACTGATGCCAATCAGCCACAAACCAGGCCTAAACATGCACCTCATTCATCTGAGGTTCTCCCCTGGCTTCTCACCTGTGCCTAGACTGCACTTATCATTGCTCTCCAGAAGTAGAGCAGAAGCAGAGAGGATATCAAAGACTTGCTTGGCTTCACAGGCAGCAATCAGCCGGAGCAGATGGGAATGAAACACATAAGCGAGATTGCCTCCCAGTGCTGGCTCCCCAGGCACTTGCCCGGCCTTCCTGCCACCAGGAACACCCCTCACTCCCAGGGCTGCTGCTGGAGTGGCACTGGCTGCAGGCCGCAGCACAGCAGCTACTTCTGTCCATCTGCAGAATCGCTGCTGCAAGGTGCAACGAGGAGCGGCCTGGGCCCTCCTGGTACTCGTGTGTGCCCTCCTGGGTCAGTGGGTGCTGCCAAGCAGCAGCTTGCCAGGATGGGTCTTTGAAACCAGAGACAGACTGAGCAAGGGTCAGAGGAAATCATTTAGGGCTTTCTGAAGTAGTCTGAAAAGCCCATTTTCACTTGAGCTGTGCAAGACTCACAATCACAATACTGAATCAGAAGAAATGAGGCTGCCTGGGCAAAACATCTCTTGGCCTAATCTCATAGCAAGACTGAAGGTGAGTTGCATCTCCTACAACTGTGAAGCAGTGCCTGTGAACCCCTGCAAACCTTTTTCTGGTCCTAATGTTGAGAAAGGCATGTGGAGCCAGCCTTGAAGCTGGAAATAACTCCCCATGAAGGACTTAGAGATGGTCTACAGCCAGAGACAGCCTGCAGCAGCAAAAGCTGGCTCTGTCAGGCACACTTGCCTACAGACAATCGGGTCACATCCCACTTCCAGCAAATTAGAAATAATGCTGGGTTTGTTGCTTTGGGTTTTTTGAGGTTGTTGCTGTTTTCTTTTTTGGTTCTGTTATTAAACATTTATTTACCAGTTGGTGCCTCCTGCAGAGACAGGCATTTGGAGATCTGCAACTGGAAAAAGGACAAAAAAGGCTACTAATGTATTGCCATCTCTTTAAAAAGCAATGATAGTAACAGTCCCTACTAGCCCTGGGAGCTTCACATATGACTCTGCTCTGACAGTGTGACTGTACAGGATAGCAGCATTGGGCTCTGTTTAATTTTAGCCCGACTGCTCCAGATCAAATTTTCACAGCCTCCAACGAAAGACATGGCTTTTATTAGAGGCAAGAGTTATTAGTTTACAGTCAAGCTGGATTTCTTCCTTCTCATGCCTCAGCACAAATAATAACAGTTTTGCAGGCTAAACAAGGCTCTACTGGCCATCTGTGAGACCCAGTGAAGACTGAAAGATTGCCCAGGTGTAATTCAGGATAAAAATCTGGGTTTTGGAACATTCAGCACTGCTGAGATTCAGTGCTGAGAGAGAGAGAGGGTCTCTCCATGCGTTGAGCCAAGAAAGCCTGATAGTGCAGAGATGCTAAAACCTCTTTTTTTGTCTTCTATTTCCAGCAACTCTGATTTTAAATGATGAGGAATGAACATGGGGGGCAGTTTGGAGGGTTTTTTTATTTCTTTTTTTTTTAATAGTGTATGTTGTTGGTTTTTTTTTCCTTTTTTTGTTTGGTTTGGTTTGAATTTGTGGTGTATGTTTGTATGTCTGCAGTAAGAGCAGATTTCAGATCGTTCAGTGTCATGTATTTGTCAAACAGGGAGATGGGCTCCAATCCCATCCATCCAAAAATGGATTTAGGCAATGCTGCACACAAGATTGCATTCACCCTGAGCATCTCTGACACCATCTAGCTCTATTTTCTTCTTTCAGGGGCTATGCACTTAGATGTGGCATTGTTTTCCCCAAAACGTACATAGCTAGGAGTGCAGAGCTGTTCTTCAGCTGCGCCCTGATGAGTTTCTTCCTACCCCTCCAGGTGTTAAGGTTTTGCTCAAGTCAAGAGAGATTTATTATCTTGAGTCTAATCTAAAGAGAGCCTCATTCTCTGGAGGCCCTGGCAGAACTATGCCACCACCCTAAAGCTTGCTTGGCCATTAAGCCAAACTCCCTGTGCTGCATCTTCCCCGTGCTCACCTCCAGCAGCACCGAGGGCTGCCAAAGGCTGCCTGGCCTGGGAGAGCTTTCCTGAGCAGGACATGTCTTTTGGCTGCTGGTGGTTCCTGGCAGACTTCCATCAAGGCAAGAACAAGGCACATCCCGGTCCCATCCCGCCCCCCTTATGCAACCACCGGCGGCTAAAAATACAGCCGCAGCCCCTGCAGCCCCGGCCAGCGAGATGCAGATTTAATGAGGCTTCCACGGCAACGGGCTTCACTTCGGCAGCGACCGGCATGAGGGGACAGGCGTGCTTGGGGGAGAGGTGCTCCTCGGCTGGGGGAAAGCTGCACAGTTAAAAGCTGGCGGTGGTGGGGTTTGAGGGTTTTTTTCCTTGCTGATATTAATAAAATTGTGGAGTGTTTGGTTCAGTTAACTGCAAGTCAAAGAGGCAAGCTGTGTAGTATTTTTAACAGACAAACCTGGACCTTTTTCTGCCAAGAGAATAAATATTTACTAGTCAGCCTTAATTAAACTCCATCACCCACAGGCAAAAATGTTAAAACAGGGATAAATCGAGGAGGCTGTTTCAGTCTACCAATACTATAAACGACTTTCTCAGTAAAAAGTGGGCTTCTCACAGAGTGGACAAAATGTAGCCGTAGAACTGGCCAGTACAGTCAGGAGGCCTGGAGACAGCTAAGGTCATAGAGGCAGTGGTATTGGTTTATGTTTCATGGTGACATCTTCTGTGCCAGTGCAGGGAGTTGGGGGGGGGAATCCAGTAAAAAATCTACACTGTTGATGAAAAATCTGGGATAAAAAAAACTTTGCAAGCAGGGCTTTTCAAAGAAGAATAAAACTGAGATTATTGCCTCCTGTCCTCCATACTGATCCTCCTACGCTGCGTGCAAAGTAAGGACGTATGCCAGCCAAAAAAACACTTTGGCATGCATAGCTCCAAGTACGAGATTAGCAGTGGTGTCCTGTGGCTCACAGGTGTTTATGAATCCAAGGATTATTTTTGTGAAATGTGGAAAATACCTTGGACAAGCTAGCCTATTACTAGTGAGATTAAATTTGCTATTCAGAAGGTGACACCTTTGCTGGAGTGTTACAGACCAAAATCTCTGTTTCCATTATAGACACAATATTTTTCTGAATTGCAGATTTATTTTTTTTTCCCAGGAATTTCTTCTTATTTCCTTCACACAGTGATATTCCTTCTTGTCCTGTGACACAACTTCCTATCTAAGGACTAATAAGAATAAAAGTAACTCAAAAAATACATATACACTTCAGTCATGAGAAACTGAGGCAAAGTAAAATATCATGGGAAAATGCCCAACCTCTGCTCAAATCTACATATTTGGCACTAGGAACTTATAAATCAAGGCTCTTAGAATTGCTGCTTATTATTGAAAATTCTGGCAAAGCCAGGTGCCTCTAAATGAAGGCACCCCTAAAACCAAACAACCCAACCAGGCACCCAAACGTGGTTTGAACAGAGTATATGTGAATGTTAAAATCAAAAATCCCTGTTTTCTACTTCTTTTGGCTCAGGTCCTTGTATTCAGGCATCCTTCAACTCAAAGCAATCTGCCCAGTACCCTTCTCTCTAGAACAAGCCATTCCTGCTGACATGAAAAGTCATCACTTGGAGGCACCGAATCCTTATATAAGCTGATTTTGTATACATTAGCTCCCATCTGTTATGTCTCTCCTGCTAAACCAGGTTCATGTCCTGCAATAAGCCTACCAAAACACAACCAGAGGCATTTCACAAACTGTAATAGAAAATGTCTCTGCCCCATGGAAAGGCTCTGCTGCTAGGATGAAACATGGCTAGTGTTAAACTACACACAGCACTAAAACTGTTGCCACAAATTAAGATGTCAACAGCACCAGGAAAATTTCAGGGACCCATGCAGAAAACTGTCCCCAGCTGCTTGACATGCAGAGACATCTCCAGCGTTGCAGCAGCCTCAGTCCTGACCATCTGTGGTCATCAAGCCGGAACAAAAACACTGTCTGTTCAGGTATCCTCCTTCCTTCCTGCTCCTCATGACACAAATGCTGCTAGGCTGTCACCTCACTGTCATCAGTCTCCTCCCGAGCTGCACACAGATCTCTCCTCCTCAGTGGCACCACGGCTCACGCCAATTCAGAACAGCTGGTCACTGGAGCTCATTCTGCTCTCTGTGCCATCTCCTCTTTGCAAAGGTGATGGATGCACAGGTTGGACCATCCCCACCTGCTCTCTCAGGATATTGTAGTCTGAAACTCAGCAGTCACATGTCAAGATTTTCCTCCTTTCCTTGAGTGCTCCATTAAAAATGACTTCTGAAATGAAATAGACCTGGACAGCCATTTAGCCTTGTACAGTGACACAGTTCAAAACCCAGTCTCATTACCTCACTGAGTTCTGAAATAAATGAGCAGACATCAAAGTTGTATACTCCCTTCCCTGCACTGGCAGGTGACAGTGCAAAGGAGGAGCTAGTGCAGCATCTTCTTGATCAAAGGAGGTGCCTGGGATGCAGGAGCGCAGCACTAGGGGGGCATGGGGAAGTCAGCCGTACCCATACCTTTACTCACATGAAGGCCAATTTTAATTTAAAATAACAGCATTATCCACTATCATGCCCCATAACATGGAGTAAAATTATAAATGGCACACAGGGAGAGCAGAGGCCTCTTCCATCTCAGGCTCCTTAGCTTAACCTAGATGTCCTAACCAAAGGAACCACAGCACTGTGGACGCTGCCATACAGTCCTTGCTCTGCCTCTGACAGTGTCCTCCCTTGTGACTCTAAGAAAGTCACTTCTTTCCCCACTTGTAAAATGGGAACAAGAGCTTCTTTGCCTCTGAAGCATGCCCTAAGCATGAGTGCTTTAATATTTCAGAAAACTTCAATATATGGGGGAGAGAACACTTGAAATGCATAAATAAATAGAAGCAAAGTTTTTAAGGAGAGGTAATATGCCTTACTAGCTCATCTAATATTGCTCTATGAGCTTCTTAACACACAGGATTTGTGCCCAAAATGTACTCAGTTTCAAAACTGGGATTTCTGTTTGAGCGTGTATAAAAAAGGTTTGTATTGCCTTAAATTGTCTTTTCCATGGAACTCATACCAATCAGCTGGGCTCAAGTTTCCTCTCCCTAGAGACTCATGTCCTTAGGCCATCACAGTTTGCAACAACATAAATAGCTAATTAAGGTCTTACTTAAAACTAAGAAAGCAATAAGAAGGCATCCTCAATTTCTTCTGGAAACATTTGAGCTCTCCACCACAGTTCTGGTTTCAGACAACCTAAGATGAAACCTACAATATTTGCTGCAACAATATATTCCACCATTATCACACTGTATTTATATCGCACTGTATTTACTGCTCCAGTCCTGGGGAAGGTGGCACACAGAGGGAAGATTTGTCCTTTTACCACCCACCTTGCTAAACAAGTTCACTCCACCTGGTGAACCAAATGCTAACTTTCACTAAATGGCAAGACATGGAATTAAATAGGCCAAGCCCTTAGGAAGGCTTTTGAATGTCTGTTCAGTCTTCACCAGGACCGAGAAGAGCCTGTCTGAGACCAGCTCCTGTAAGACTGACTCAGTCTCACAGCAAGGACAGTTACTGGCTTTTAAGAAATACAGAGGTGCTCCTGGTCTCTTGTAAGGAGCAAGAGCTCAGGTGAGTCTACCCAGGACATCTGAAAAGCACAGTATCTTTGGAGATGAGCAGTCATGCTGCAGGAACTGGAACCGTGTAAGCTGTCCCAAAGACTCCCCTTCAGAGCCCAGAGCCCTGCCCTGGAGGATGGGAGCAGAGAAGATAACCCAGAGGGGATATCCCAAAGCCCCACCTCTCCTGCCTGCCTTCCTCCAGTCACACTGACATTCCCAGACAGACTGGAATTCTTGCTTTACTACATATACAAAATGAGATAACACCTTTTTTTTTTGGCCCCAAAACAACTCTCACAGGCTTTGCACATGGGTTGTTTTCACACCTCACTGTGAGGCAGAGAACTCTGGCGGGTTTCCACCTCACCAGGCAGCTCAGCCACCTGGCCTCAGATATCCTCCATGCTTTTTTTTTTCATTCTCCCCCTTTCCAGGATTTTTCCTTAGGGATGCTCTTAGCAGGGTAGTCTTCCTGGACTGGCCCCATTTTTCTTCTCTTCCCACCCTTCCTGGCTCCACTCCCAGGAGTTCCTGTGCAACATTCTCTGGATCCCCAGGAGGACCAACAGGGGATTAGGCAATGGTGCAGAGACAGGCAGGGAGCTGCCTGAAAGGGAGATGAAGCTGTCAAGACAGGACAAGCTTGGCTTCCATGGACCTTCTCTCTGCTGGCAGGAGGATGTCCAGCAGCATGACACTGAGACGGGGATATGTGGCACATAACCCAAACAAAGGCTGTGGTCGGCTCAGCTCCTTAGTCCATTTCGGGAGCCCTGCTGCATCCTCCGCTCTCACAAACTAAGAAGTCAGCAGATCTGTCAAGAATGATAAAACCTAGCCACGGACCCTTAGACCTCTGCTTTTTATCAATTATGAGGCTTGCTGGCAGCACTTACAGGCTTGCTGTGAATAGGAAGGCCACAGCCATTTCTAGCAATCTGGTCTTTTACAGGACCCCTCACGTCTTAATGTCTCACGCATTCTCACACGTTTACCCTTGCAGCATGCCAGTGAGATGGGAACCAAAGGAAGAATTAAGGTAGGAGCTGTGGCTCCCACCCACAGTGTCCAGTTGGCACCACAGAACTCCCGGCTACTGGCTCTTGTCTAGGGAGAAGACCCTTCCTTAGAAAAGGGTTGCTATAGATGGCAGCTAAGGATGGAAAAGGATGCTTGAACACCGGTAGGGTCTTCAACCAGATGCCCCCAACCAGACTGTCCCGAGAGATTTTGGTGGCGGAAGCTATTACCCCATAAACCAGAAGCATGCATAACTCCCCATGGCTGCTCCAGGAATGAACTCTTCTCAGCCAGGCCCAGCTGGCTCCTGGGCAGAAACCTGGTATAGCCAAGACCATCTGAGTTAGAGCTGAACTTATTGAACAGGCATGTTTTTACACTTAGCAGCTGAGAACTGGGCAGCTTGCTTCTTGTGTGGAACACTCAGAGCTGGGCGCAAGGCTTGCAGAAAGTGCTACAGTTTTGAATCCCTTGCAAAAGCATCTCTTCTGCTTCACTGCTTTTCAAACATTAGTAGCATGGGCAAGGAGGAGTCAAACTTTGCCTTGTATTTCGCTTGATTTACAAGAGCTCATAAGACAAGGCTACACACAAAGAAAGAACAGGTTATTTTATTTTTTGTTGTTTTTTTCTTAAGAATAGGTACACAGTCTGGTGTGCTGGCTGTAAAGGGAAGTCTGTAGTAGATGACACCCTCCTTGCAGGCTGTCGTTGCATTTGGGTCAGGCAACAGGAGATGAAAGAGAGAGAATAAAATCACTACACTTTTTTTTCCCCTTCCCATACTCTGGATTTTAGAGAATGAGCTCCTGTTAAAGAGCATTTAACAAGCAGCTCTGGTCTGCAGCTCATGCATAAGTGATTCTCTCAATCTGAGTCCTGATCACCTCTGGGGAACAGCCTGCCAGAAGCACCAAAGGTGACAGATGTGAAGTGTGTCTTTTGGATAAAAGCCTGTAGTCTGCATAAGGTAGCTAAGAGATGATGCCTAAACTGAGCCTTGCCTTATTACCCAAAATGAAGACATTTATAAGCAGCTATTGTTTTGTGAAAAGGAAGGAAAAATAACCTCTGTGATGGAAGAGGAGGGACTATAAGACAAAGACTAAAGCAGCAACAGCAGAAAAACTACAGTCTGAGTGAGAAACAGGATCAGTGTGTGCAAATATCTGGCTCTCGCCATGCTCTCTTATCTCAGCCAGCTCAATCCTGGGGCTAGGGACTAGGGGAGGGTTTGCTTTTGTACTTTTGGGCTTTGTTATTCAATATAACTGCTCAAGTTATAAGGGGCTCCACAAATCTATATTGTCAAAAGGAAAATCATTAGCTCAAAGCCATAAAGAAGACATGTCTGAGGGTTTGTACCAGCTCCCACATGACTGCTAGCATGCCAAACTCACTTCCTACCCCATATCAGAAACCTACCCCCTGCTTTAACCTCATTTTCTGAAAAAGCTGAGCATGAATTCATGAAAGAGACCCTGTCTGATAAGCTCAATGGGAGGGAAGAAAATGTCATATAAATGCAGTGAAGATGTGTCAATTCCTCCATACACAGAGGGAGCCTGCCATGCTCCGACCTTGTTTGACGCAAGGTGGATCTGCAGTCTCTTTACTCCTAAGACCCGACAAAACAGGCTGCAAGGCTGAGTTTATTGCTCTATCTGGTATCTTCTCATTTGGCTCTAATCCTCTCCAATATATATGTAATATTTCAAATGCTCTTGCAGAGATGGGGCTCTTCTGAAGACCTGACATTTTTATAGCCCTGGCAAACCATCCATTTCTATTTAATTTAGTTCTTGACAGAAATAAATATATGCATTGAGATTTACATATGGGTAGACAGGCCAATATTTTCAGGCTGGCATGCTGAGGGCTGCATCTGTACTGCAATCACTGTTGTAGCTATAGGTGGTGTCAAGCTCCTCTTGTTGGCTATGACCAGCTGCTAGCAACACAGCCACAGCAGTGCAGGGCTCCTCACAGGCTAAAGCTATCTGCAAGTCTGGGGAAAAATTAATTGACACTACTGCTCTCCAGGTTACTGCAACTGTTTAAAACTGTTTAAGAACCCTCAGCTCTCCTTCTAAAAGCTGCAGTCACTGCACAAATGTTTCCAGAATCAGAGGGCTAAAAGAGAGGTTTTATCCTTTCTGCACCACAACCACCCCACAAGATGGTACATGGACACAGTTCCCTCTTCCTCTTCACATTTCCAGTAGTCTTGTTACTTCTGCTTGAGAGCTTTGGCTTTAGCTTCTCCAGACTGCTCAGCAGAGTACACAAAGCTCCTGCCAACCCTGGATGGAGGACCTTCTTGATGTCAGGACACTGCTACTGCCTACACCACCATGGCTGCCTCTGTTACCCCTGTGGCAGGGGAAGCGAGGGCTGAAGCAGGCAGCACTTGATCTCACCCCCACTGAGGGACTGGAGTATCTCTCCCATGTGGAAAAGCGAAGTGAGCCAGGACCATTCAGCCTAGAGAAGAAAAGGCTCTTATCAATGTATGTAAAATACCTACAGTAAAGTTGCAAAGAGGATGAAGCCAGGCTCTTGTCAGTAACTGTACCTGAAGGGATGAGCACAAACCACAACAGAGAAGATTCCTTGTGAACATCAGCAAACACTTTTTCACAAGGGTGACCAGGAAGGTTGTGTAGTTTACATCCTTGGAGACAGTCAAAATACACCTGGACAAGTTCCTGTGTTACTAGCTCTAGATGGCCCTGCTTGAGCAGGGGATTGGAACAGATGACCTCTGGGGGTCCCTTCCAGCCTTAGCCACTCTGTGATCCTGTGAAAACTGAATAACCAGGATGACAAAATGCAAAATGCTCTGTGTGAGATTCCTCCCTCCAATGGAATAAACATTCTTCAAAGAGCACAACAAACCAGAAATGGCCCAAATATGCTACCATGTGCTGGGAATACTGTGGGAAATATACTGTATAGTAATACTGTTATAGGCAGAGTATGCTCAAGCTGATGTTTTGTCTGGGACCTGTGCAAAGGCTGGTAAGGCTCAAGCTGATGGTAGCAAAAATGTCTCTGCTGCTCCATTGCACTGGCCTGTATGTTTTAATTACACTGGTACCTACCTCCTTCCATCCTGAAAATGCTTGCTATCCACTGGATTAACACAGGGAACAATTTCCTCTCTGCTCCCCTGATTCAGTGACATGTCCACAGAGGAAAGAGGATTGGTGACCCTTGTTCTGAGACGGATTAAACCACTGGCTGGACTTCCACAAGCAGATTAAGGGAAATGACTGCCTAGCCCTCTGTTCTGAAAGGAAAATTCACCCCGATCATTATGAAGGCTGAAAATTGTTGAGAGAAAAGTCAAACCTTGCGCTCTTGGGATCTTGAACTAGAACAGCCAATGCATAGTGGTAAAAGGATGTTAAATATTTCAGTGACTGAAAGAACACAGAAGCCAACTTATTAAAACCCATGTGGTAGCCAGTGGGTCTGTGGGGCACCAGTGGCCTGCATGGGCACCAGACCTGCTGCTGTTGCAACAACAAAGTATCTGTCATCTTTTAAACACAGACCTGTCCTGCTCTTCCTACTCCTGTCCAAGATTCACAGACTTCCCCAAGACTATTTTTGACCAGCTAGGCTAAAAGAGAATCTTAGCCTGTCTCTCTGCACCAGGCTGTCCTGAGGATCCTTTTGATGGCAGACTTGAAATGTGTAAAGTGAGCCACAAAAATGCCAAGGAGAGGACTACAAACAATCTCAGGAGCACTGCAACTTGTTCATCAAAGAGTCTGTTAAGAAAGCAAGCAACAGTGTGTTATGCTGGGCAGGGTGCTCTAACCAGCCAGCTGAGCCCACTGCTCTGAGATTTTCAGCTTATACTCTACCTATGATTTTCACTAAAGTTTCCCTTTTGGATAATTAGCCATGGCATTGTGTTTAGCTCAGGAAAGAAATGGGGTCAAGAACTGAGAATATGGAAGAGGAGAGGAAAATTATGGGGAAGCTAAAAGTGTCAAGAGGATCAGTTCAGGGAAATCCCCAGTTGCCACCCTAGTGGCAATATAATATGTAATTTACAAAAGCAAAAGAACAGGAATTCCCCAACTCCCTTCATTTTCAGCTCACTCTGAAGTGCTCCCTTACAGGGTTATCTTGAATAGATGCATCTCTGATAGAAAAAGCTGACCTGAAATCTTGTAAAAACAAGGTCTCTTATGTTTCTTTAACTTCAGGGCCAGAAAATCCACATTGCAGCCTTCATCTATTCAGGGTCTGCAAGTGCCTTCCAGCCCTTCGTTAAGCAACGTGACTGACTGACGCTCATCACGTGCTCTTTATTAACACTCCCTTCCTCCCCGCAGGCTCTGGGCGCAGAAGGCTCTGCATGCAGCACAGAGTTTTGCCTTTATGCGGTTTAGCGGTTTCCATTTTTCATGGTGCTTGCTGCTGTGTGGTCCTGTTGGCCACGGGAGGGTGCCCCACATTTAGAGAGGGAGGGAGCAGTGTCTGGGTCGGTCCCTTGCTCCAGTGAGAAGTGACTCCACTGCCTGGCATAGCAAACCACACAGCACCTTGGCAGGTACAGCTCGAGGCTGCATTGAATCTAACCACAAACATCACAATTATTGATCCTGAGCATGGGATCAGAGGGATCTCACCCCCACCTTACACCTCTTTCTGGAGGAGAGGACACTACACCTAACAAACCTGACAACTCTGCAAGTGCCGTGCAAAACATCTCACATGCCTAAGCACAACCCGCAGTGGGCTAATCTCACCTGGCGCACTAAAACAGGCCAGCTCAAAGCTAATCAATTCTTGAATCTCCTTCATGATACGAGTAGTTTTAAATCAGGCATCTGAATGAAGTTAGGGCTGTTACAAAGGGAATCTATCCATGGGTAACACATAGAGAATTTTGTTTCTTTCCTCTCAGTGTAGGCAAGCAACATCGTGAAAATCCCAGCTACACCGCTTTGGTGACCTCAGGCAGTAGGTGACCTTATCTCTCAACCAATCTTTGCAGTGCCTCCATCTCCCTCCCCCTCCACGCTGGGGATGGCAGAGCAGCGCCGCTGGCATGCACAGTGAGTCAGCAGCCCCGCAACTCCCCACCACGGAAATGTTCCCATTCCCATGGCTTGCTCACAGCTTTGCAACTAGCATGGGACACCCCAGTTTATGACCAAAAAATGTCTTAAAAGAAGGTAGGTCCTCCAACACAGTCAACACACCCATCAAAAATGCTCTGTCTGGGCCAGGGTCTGTGCAGAGAGTTGGTCCTGACCTCAAGCAGCCTGCAGGAGCCTTGCTGCTTGCTCTACTTTCCAGAGAGAAGAGCCACCTTCCTCCTATTCTCAGGGCCTTCAGGGCATTTCAGCTGATGATGGAATGGGGCGGTCATGATGTATTTCTGAGAAGTTAAAACAATCAGTGAATGAATGGTGTGTTTTGAGTTTCTCAGCCAATGTTCCTGTGAGTAAAATGTTATTATAGCTAGGAAAAAAATACTCTCTGAGTTCTGTTGCTAGCATCTGACCTGAAGCCCACTCCTGAGATTTCAAAGGAGTTTCGTTAGCTTTTTAACTTTTCACTGCTCTTTGCATTTCCATGCCTGGACAGTGAAAAGGCTAAGTAGACTAGTGCTGTTTTCACAGTGTGTGGATCGTGTTCAGCATCATCCTGGCAATGCTAGGCCTCCTGAAGTTCTAGCCTCAGCTTCTGTGAAGAGACCTGAACTCATTTAAACACTCCA
This sequence comes from Bombycilla garrulus, assembly GCA_013400315.1. NCBI lineage: Eukaryota > Metazoa > Chordata > Aves > Passeriformes > Bombycillidae > Bombycilla > Bombycilla garrulus. The sequence goes on from VXBU01014574.1 coordinate 1,943,459, forward strand.
GTTCTGCCTGTGCTTTTAATCAAATCCTTTGACATCACCTTTGGGGTTCACTGTCTTTGTTCTGCAGCCAAGAGCATGTCCCACACCTTTATGCTGCTCTGACTTCAGCCATAGCCAGTGGCTCTTTTCAGACTGAGCAGCGCTAACCAGTAAGGACCAAACCCAAGGTTTCTGTGTTTGCTTTGTATGGTATCAGCTTGTCCTGCAATAATGAGACCCCCACAGCATTTCCATCACAGCTCAGTCACTGTGCATCACTGGTCCCCTAATGAGGATATTTCTGATTGAAGAGGGGCTGAACTCTGAACTGTCAATGACAATGGTGGCCTGGCTTTTTGCCTACCTCTCAAGGATGTCCCCTATGAGGTCTGGATGTCTCTAAAAAGAGTTAACTCCTCCCACTGAACTTCTATGATTTCACCTCTGGGTGAAAGTTCTATCGTTTCACCCTCTCTGGGCAGGCGCCCAGACAGTGTCCTTCAGTGCCACTCACCTTCTCACCAACACAGATATCAGATATCACCAGGAAAGCACACTCCTTTGTATCTTGCACAGGAAGTGTTGACAGACTTGTAATATTGATTTAAGGAAATATTCACCTCAGAATCCCACAGACTAATTCCAAGTTGTTTGTACTCATTCTTACTGATTTCGACCATGTAAGAAATTGTAGTTGTTTAATTAAAATGGGGTTAAAATCTGGTGCAAACCACAGTAGAGACAGTAAATCCCTAGTTTACATATATTTTTACAGAAATAACATGATTTGTTCCTTGGTGTTCAAGCTACAAGGTTAATCTAGTATCAGCATTCAGATTTGCAAAAAACAAAAACCTGTTAAAAGGCTGCCTGTGCTAGATCTGACTGTTGATCACCCTTTTAAATTTAAACAACAGCATATTATGACAGGCTGAGAAAGCTGGGGTTGTTCAGTCTGGAGAAGAGAAGGCTCTGGGGAGACCTTACTTATGCCTTGCTGTACTTAGATGAAGCTTTGAAAAAAGAGGGAGAGCAACTTTTTACACAGGCAGATAGCAATAGCACAATGGGGAATGATTTTAAACTAAAAGAGAAGAGATTTAGAGTAGATATTAGAAAGAAATTGTGTTGTGCTGGTGGCAACAGATGGTGGGACAGGTTGCCCAGAAAAGTAGTGGATGTCCCATCTCTGGAAGCATTCAAGGCCACATAGCATGGAGCTTTGAGCATCAGGAATGATACTTAAGGACATTTCCAACTCAAATCATTCTGTAATTCTATGATCACTATTACTGAAAATGGCTATGAAAACATAAAAATATTAAAATATTCCCATCAGTCTTTAAAGATCACAATTATATTTCTGAAATTCATCTTGGTCTTAGAATTTGACTCTACATATCCACCCCCTGCTGTAAATTCACTCCTGAAATCAAATCTGTCAGTGGCATGGAGTTTAATTTGATCTTGTGACTCTCTCCAGTACTTGCTACTAAGCTAACCCATTACATTCTGGACAACATATTAAGCTGTGACATAACAGCAGGGTCACACAGACATGAGTAAGAAGCAATATGAGACCCCATAAGCACCCTGATCCTTCACCGCTGCCTGTGTGCTTGGAGTTACTCATATTCTGTAGAAAGATCATACGGATTTCTGCTTAGAAGCCTGAATCACGGTGAAATAATCAGAAGCCAAAGGTTAGCTTTAGTCCATCACAGAGGTGACTGCTAAGAAGTCACCAAAACACTGACCCAGAGGATTAGGGTGGGAAAGAGAGAGAGGTGCACTTGGTTTTCAACTACAAGTGGCTCAGCGGGTTGTACGAACAAACCTTTGGCAGCTCATAAAAAGCAGTCATCTACACACACGCCTACTCGTCCCTGTGGTGCAGACTTTCAGATAAGAGGTAGTGCTTCTCTACAGTACAAATGATAGGTGTGGAGATACACACAGCAATGCGTGCTAGCAGAGTGTACCAACACTGATACCTACATGCTTAAACATCATCCTCACCGGGAGACACGGGATCTCCTGCCTGCCCACACTGCTTCCTCCAGGAGAGGATGTGCTGCTGTGCCAGACTGCAGTGCCTTTGGCGGCAGCATCACCTACTGATGGGTGAAGGATGGCAACCGTCCTGAGGTGGGGAAATGAACATCAGCCAGAGCATCTTCTTTCCTCCTTGTTGCTGCCCAGGGGGCGAGAGTGGGGAGGGAAGAGGGATGAGGAGGCAGAAGGACCATGGATCCATCAAACCAAGTGGTCTCCACAGCCTGGCCTTGGACAGGGTAGCATGAAACCTGCATATTCAGAAAACCATCTGTTTGGCCTAAATCTTATGAACAGAATCAACAGCAGGAGAGAAAACTTGAAGTGTCTGAGGTCTTTATGGTTTAAACACATCCATGGTGCAGTTACATTCAGATGGAAGGGCTGAGAGACAACAGCCTGGTACCACCACACAGATGGAGCTTCACTGCCACTCCACCCTTCTGACTGTGGAGGAGAGGGACAGGTCTGAGTGACAGAAAAGTAACTGCACTCCTTTGATGGTTTGGGAAGAGAGTTCACCTTCTTCACAGTAGCTAGGATGGGACTGTTTTGGATTTGTTCTGGAAACAGGCCTTTTCTACGTCTTGTATCACTCCATCTGCCAGTGGGCTGGGGAGGGGCACAAAAGGTTGTGAGGGGACACAGCTGGGACAGCTGAGCCCAAGGGACCACAGGCACATCCCACAGCATATGGCATCACACTCTGCATGGAAAGCTGGGGGAAGAAGGAAGGGAGGGGGTACCATTCACAGTGATGGTGTTTGTCCTCCCAAGTAACCTTCATGTGTGATGGAGCCCTGCTCTCCTGGAGATGGCCAAACATCTGCCTGCCCATGGGAAGTGATGAATTGATTGTTTGTTCTGTTTTGTTTGCACCTACAGCTTTTGGTTTTCCTATTAAACTGTCTTTATCTCAATCCATCAGTTTTCTCACTTTTACCCTCCTGATTCTCTCCTCAGTCTCACTGGGGGGAGAGAAATAGAACAGCTAGGTGATGCTTAGTTGCTGGCTAGGGTTTAACACGACAATATTACAAGGGGAACACCATTCAATTTCCACAAACAAGGAAGATAAGAGGAAGTCATGTCCTCAGAATATCTACAGAAGAAAATAATTTGGGCAAAATCAGGCTATTAACTCCAAAAAAAGTCTCACAAAGGGCTCTTTCCACCAGCTTTTATCTGGGATCCTGGCCAGGAACAGACAGCACTCATGCAGGCTGCTCTTCTCTCCTAGAGTCATGTATTTCACTCTTCTTTGAACAACAAAGAGTAGTGATCTCACAGAGATCCCCACAATGCATCTTCCAAGTGCAGAGCCAGACCTACATCTCACATTTTGATTCCTGATTTCAGAGCAAGGATGCTCAGATCTGTATCTAGAGTAGCCAGAAATGTAGGGCTGTTGGTCTCTGGGTTGCTCTTACTGGACCAGCATGTGACAACACTGGGCATTCACTGCAACGAAGCAACCAGCGCTTCTGTGGCATTGGACAAAGCAACTGCTGGAGATCTGGGCCAGGCAACTGAGGGACAGACCTGAGAACATTCTTTGGAGCATTTGGCATCTGGAAGTCTGAGAAAAAGACCTCTTAACAAGCTTCTTGTTAGCTTCTTCCTCATGGACATTTTTGGCTCTCATGAATGTAAAATAAGCCTTTTCTATAAAGATGCTGATGACACAGCTAGCAAAATCCTTCCTTGAACATGGTCAGGAAAAAAACTAAAGAAAGGAAAGACATTTCTGTGGGCTGCTTTGGTTCTCTTTGCATCTCCCACAGCACAGGACCTGGACCGAGCTGCCCCACTTCCCCAAGCTCCAGCCGATGAGACCTGCTGTGAAGGAGCAAACCAGAAGCAGCCTCAGCAGACTGCCCAAGCCAGCTCTCCCCCAGAGCTTCACCCGGGACCTTCATGCTCTCCTTCAGAGGGGAGCTGCTTTTCAGCTCTTGCCCACGGTCCATGCCCGAGCTACGCTGCAGGTGTGTGTCTATCACGGCTGTGCCTGGCTGCACGTACCCTGCCGATGCCATTCAGACCCTGACCCACTCACCATCCCTGTCTCATCACCGCAGACTCTCCTCCTGCACATCCCAGCTTTTCCACCACTCGGCTGTGCTCAACCTGTGCAGCTGCTGATGACCACTGACACCACATAGCACCGAGCCCTCTGGCTCCAAGCACATGCAGGCAGCTTGTTCTGCCTCCTGGGCACCAGAAAGCAGGACACTAAAGCACATACAGACACATGTGCTTTCTGCTGCCTTCCTCCACATGCCCTGCCAGATGAGGCAGTGAGGGAGTCCTGGGCCTGATGTTACTCATCCCTTATTTCCGAAGGTGATGTCCAGTCTGGGAGTGGTCAGTAAGTGACCTTACTAACAGGCCAGTAAGGTATCCCAAGGTGCCTTCGAGAAAAGAGGACATTTATAAAACAGAACTGTGTGGAATATCAGCTGTATTGCACATCATTGCACTAACTGCTACTTGCTCACACCTAGGTAAACAAAGAAGCCAAGAGTGCGCAGCCATTTCATTTTATTAACTAAAGTGACTGGCATTTATACAGCACCAAAGCACTTTGCAAATCTTAATTATGCTTCACAGCAGCTCTGCGAGCTGAAACGTGTTCCCATTTACAAACAGCAAAAATGAGACATAGAGAACTAAGAGACTTGCCAGTGTGCTCAGGAGCTCAGTGGAAAAATTAGGACAGAATCCTAGATCCCACTGCCTTCCGACCACATTCCCTAGCTGCTGCTCCCCACCCTGTGTGCTACCCCACAGCTCTAACCTTGATCAGATACCACCACAGGGACTTCTAAGCTCAAGCAGCTACGTGTGGGTGTGAGTAACACCGGCACAGGAAGCTGAAATGTTCTGCTCTGCCTAAGAGATGCCTCAGGAATCTATAAAAATTTTATTATTTTTCATATATTGAAACAGCTGGAGAATCTACAGCCAAGGCTTCAGAACGCCTCCAAAGTTCATTTCACGCCACCCAAGGCCACTGATTTTTATTACACTCACATTGGAGAAGACTAATACTGGGAGTCTTGGCACTGAGTTATTCCGACTGAGAAACATCCCCAGCAGCCAGAGGAGAAGAAGGCAGACCCAGCCTGGTCTCCCCAGCCTGTCTGCCCTGTCCCTGGGAGAGCTCCCACACGGCCACGCACCAGAGTGCACCAGGGTGCACCAGAGCTGGGGAGGCTGTTGGCAGAGACCCTGCCCAGCCATCAGCACTGAGGAACAGACAGCAAGGGGGTGGCTGAGGGGCAGAGGGAAAAGGGGGAAGGCCACCACTTGACACAGCATTAGGGGCAGAATCTGGTTTGAGGGGAGAAGGAGAAGGGAATGAGCAGCTTGAGACTCCACAGCCACGGCAGGGATCTGCTCCCCTCTCTCTCCGGGTGGGACCTTGCTCTGCAAGAGCACTGCTCTGGAAGCGAGTGCCTGCCTGAGGGAAACAAGCCTGATAGATATTTTGCACAAATAATTGAATTATTTTTAGATGCTCAACACATCCACTTGCAAGACAGCTAGCCACAGAGAGACGAACAGATCTCACAGCCCCTTGCTAATCCACTGAAACAGCTAATCTCCTTAACCCTTGTAGCTCATTAATAGTGGCAGGCACATGACTTCCCTTGAAAAGGCACTGCACCTTGTTACTTCTACTCCAGACATTGAGTCCAAACAAAGGAGACCTGCACCAGCGCTTCCTTTTTTTTTTTTCTTTTTTTTTTTTTTAAATTTACTTTAAGCTTTATTTTATCAGGAGAAAGGTGCATCCAGATAGGATGCCAGCAGAAAGGGACCAGAACAATCCAAGTGGGAAAGTGCCCTACAGCAGACAGACCTGTCCTCTCTTTCTTCATTCCCTCCTCTGCTGTTTCTTACAGTTTGACATATGCATGATTCACCCCTGCCAAAGTGAAACAGAGTCATCAGCAACCACCCCAAAAGCATGATAGCTGGGTTGAGAGCGAAGAGGTTATACAGCCCCAAGCTTAAAAGCCAAAGGCCTGGTTTGGTTGAGCATGGAAAAGAAACCCCTGGAGTCACCTTCTATTTTTCTTTAACTTTTCATTACTTTCACTAGAACAATCTGAAGCATCTTACTTTGAAAGGCAGCTCAGCCTCAGTGTTCTGTGGATGGCGTTGTGCTCAGTTCTGCCCTCACACCTCACAAGACCAAGGGCAGAGTCCCCACAGGCTGTATCATCACCTTTTTGTCTACAATGCATGCTGTAAACAGCAGGTCTGTAAAATCTTATCAGCCAAAGTAAACCTGGGAGATAAACAGCATACAGAAAAAAAGATCCCTAAATACATGCATATACACATTCACACAAGGCTCAGGGGAGCTAAGGGCTGTTTTCTCCACATAGCCAGGACATAAAGATAATATCCTGATATTTCAGTGCTGCTCAGGAAATATTCCAACAAATATGAGTTTGGTTGTATTTCCACTATCTCTATCAGCAAATCTGCAAAATTCATGGAACTGGGACAAAAAGATCACACAATATATTCACAGTGGCAAACAGATACTGCTGTATCCAGGAGAGATGCAGGAACTGCCCAGTCACGGGTGCTGGTATGGCTGTGTCAGTTCTGCTCGCTGCTAACTGCTTTGAAAAAACTCTCAACTGCTACAAGACAGAGAAAGGTGCTTTTCTAAAGCCAAGGCTGCAGAACACTTTGACATAATACATACCTGGATGAATTTCCAGCACAGTTAGGATGTAGAGGCAATGGGTTGCGGAGAGTGGTATTTCTACATCTCATGAAATTTACCTAACGGAGCCACAAAGGGTAAATGATTTCTTTTAACAGCATGCCCCAACCTGAGCAGATCCCTGCTCTGCCACTGGGAGAACCTGCAGTGAGTTCTGTCAACCAGCTCTGCAGTGTCCCAGCAGAACTAGCAATGAGTCTTGCACTGTGTGTACTAGTGGGAGAAAAAGGCCTGGCCCTTCCCAAGATCTGACCACAGCACTGCATTCCTGCTTTATTAACAAACATCCACCAAAAAGTCTCAAAGTTGTCAGAGTCCAAGCTCAGCCCAAGGTGCACTGAGAGGAATGCTAAAGTTAGCCTGAACTTCTGCAGACACAGCACAAGTCCCATCATTGGCAGTGGGTCTGCAGCAGCAAATCTAATTTACAGACTACTTTTCCAAATTCAGCAATATTTTCAACATAATTGCAGCAGTACAAAACTCAGTAATCAGGTCTTAGAAGATCTTTAAGCATCTTAGTATCTGGTTATATCTCCTGTTATCTGTGCTACCGTGCAAACTGCTATTTATGGAAAGCCTGTCTGCCAACAAGTGATTTCACCTACTCTGGAAATATAAACCTGCAGAAAACCCCCTGAGATGCTGTATCAATAAACTATTACCTCTGGAATGATTACACCTTTTTTTCCTAAATGAA
>VXBU01014574.1:1954154-2005889 GCA_013400315.1 Bombycilla garrulus
CCTATTAAATTGTATTTCTGACTTGGAGTCTCACTGGTTTTGCTTTCAAACCAGCACACCCACCATTTGCAATTTGGGGACCAAATAGTTACAAATTCCTTACAGCATCTCTCCTCCAATGTGCAGTTCCTGGTCGGACTGGGCCCATCATGACCTTATGACATGACCCATACACTATTGTCTCCTCTGAGCTTCGGGCACAGACCACGTAAGAGCCCACTATGAGAACTGAGACAAGAATGTTTTCAGGACAGTTTCCAGGGCATGGGTAATCCAAGGAGTTGCCAGCAGATCTGGGGGACTTTAATCTTGAAGTATCTGGTTCCTAGACAGCCTCCCTAGGAAGGCAGATTAGTAGCTGATGGCCAGCCTGGGGTTCACCTCACATAGAATAAACAAGTGTGGCATCCCAGAAAAGAGAGCAAGCTTCAGACCCGCTGAGTGTATCAAAGATATGCAGCTCAAAATAACTAATGCTAGAAATGCTGTGTAAAGCAAACATTTTGCCAAAGTACAAGAGTTACCTTTTAGAAGATAATCATGGAAGCAATCTCCTATATACAGCCACAGTGAAGTTTTATGCAGTTCCTTATGTCTCAGAGGAGTGGGAACAACTCTGAGTTCTCTGCCTGATATTTGCTGTTCGGGCAGTCTCCCAGAAGTGCCTCCTGAGATCTTCAAAGAGGCAGAAAGTGAAGTGAAGGCATCCCAGGCAATCCCTCTACCTCTTCATCTGCAGTTGTCACCAACAGCTGTGCCTGCTTTTCCAAGAGCAAAACCCAGCTGGAATTCCTTACTTCCCAGAGAGTGCTAGACAGACCCTGTCCTGACCTACCTCCCATAACAGAATAGCAGACATCTGCCACATCAAGTGGTGACCTGTTTGACCCACCTCAACATCCTGGCAGTGCCCAACTCCAGCTAGTTTGAGCACGATGCGGCACACCAACCTGTATGAGAGGTCTATAAACAGTCTTTGCTTTCTCCCGGCCCTGACAAGCATTCAGCTCCTGTCTGAAAGCTTGAGGACTCCTTTTATTCTAATCTGTACAACTAGTGATGCTATTCTTATTCAGAGAAAGGTCTAATTCATAGAAACATTGTTCACAAATGGGAGCAAAAAGCCTTGCGCACTGGAGGAAAAGCTCTTACAAAATACAGGTTGCAGCAGAGCTCGTGCTGTCTCTTCCTGCTGCAGCCCCATCCGTCACAGCTTTGCTACCCTGACAGCATTGCCTGACAGACCATATCCATCTGTTCCCTCCTTCCCATCCTTTTTCCTTGGGCTACCTCCAGTCCCCATCCAGATTCACAGACCAATCTAAGACATTTGGTTTGAGAAAGAAATATCTTTTCCCTACCTTGTCTCCCCAAGGCCGCAATGCTCTCTTCAGTCTCTTTCCAATTACCTCAGTGACTCTTCAATGGACTGCTTACTGGTGTTCTAAAATACCAAATTCAGATTTTGCAATAAAAGGCTCCTCTGAGAAATACCCAGTGCCACCATCTCACTCAGGTGACCACAGGAGAAAACAAGAGACTCTTGCTCCTTTCCTTGTAAGATTTTGGCAGCTCTTGGCAGTGGAGAGGATTTTTTTGAGCAGATCAGTCATATCTGCTGCTCCAGGTATTCTTCCTGCACACAGTTTTTTTGGGATGAAGGATGTGGCTAAGGGATGGCATCCCTATCCTAGTTCTGAGAAGGCCTACACAGCTAAGTCCAAGCTGCGTCAGTAGCTCAGTTAAATCATAGGTGAGAATTCAGCTGCCTTCTCTAAGCTTCTCCAAAACCTTCAAGGACATGGACAAGCAAGGGTGAGACAGAGTGAAAGGAAAAGTAGTAGGAGGCAGCAATAATGAGGGATGAGACCCAGGATAATTTAGGGATTTGCCTTTTGCTGTTCACTGAAGGGAGTATCACATTTGTCCAGGCCTGTGTTACACTGGGAGGAAAGACTCAGAAAAAGAAGATAGGTGATGCTGGCCTGGCCTCACAAACACCTCATGGAGTAGTGCTGGCACGGAAACAAACTGCTTTGATTCCATGGGCTGTGGGCTCAGACATGAGCCTGTGTTATGTGAATGAACAAGATCACACAGCAAGGAGCGGCTCTAGGAAGGGATGGACTCTGCCAACCCTTGTGAGTGGGGCTGAGTGATGTACCAGCGTTATCCCTGCGTGGGGAGACACCAACAGCTCTCAAACACACAGGGCACCACTGTGCCTCCCATCCCCCTGCCATTTGTAGCTTGGGAGCAGCTCAGTGTGAATGTGCAAATCCCACTCCAAGGTCTCCTGGGGCTGTAAGGGGACCAGTGCCAGGACAGTACATTTGGCAGCAATGGAGGGCACATCCTGTCTGATAACCTCCCACTTGTTCTCTGGCCAGGCAAGAGCATACCTCTCTCCTCGCTTCATCTTCAAAGTAAGGCTTGGTAGGAATACCGTGTCCCCTCAGACGCACCAGGAAGCTTATTAATTAGCCAAATGACCTTCAAAAGTTAGGATAAAGATGTCTGCCCCAGAGCAGTAGAATATTTCAAATATTATCTAGGTATGAAAAAGGATATTTTTTGAATGTTACAGACTTCACAGTTCTTCAGTAAATTTAGAGAGCTAGATAGGCACTAGGGAAGTCCTTTCTCCTGCAGCCAGAGGGCTCACAGAGACACCCAAGATGCAATAGAAAGTTGTTGGTTTCTGCAGGGATAGTTAATTTTCTTCACAGTAGCTAGTGTGGAGCTACGTTTTTGATTTTTGCTGAAAACAGTGCTGATAACATAGGAATGTTTTCATTACTTCCAAGCAGAGCTCACACAGCGTAAAGGCCTTTTCTTCTTCTCACCCCACCCCACCAGTTAAGGCTGGACTGAGGTTTATAAAGACAGATGGGACTCCTGCAGCTTCATGAGAGACCACGGATTATAAAGTATGATAAACACCCACCTTCTCATAGGCAAGGTGTGAATAGCCCTTAGGCTCAATGGTTGCCAGCGCAACCCAGCAGAGGCAGGAAAGCAGATATCCTGGAGGGCATTAAAAGAGGAAGAGGAGGAATTACAGTGGCACGAGGATGAGAGAGAGTGATGACAGCAGGAAGAGCAGCCCCAGCAGGTATGCCTTCAGCCTCATCAAACAGGGGAAGTTTTGCTGACCACAGTGCTAATTACAGAGACAGATGAGATCCGCTTTTAATTGTCTAGGAAAGGAGACAAAAATAAGGGTTGGAAAGAACAATCTAACAGCACGAGGTGGCAAGACCTACAGAAGGCAGCAGAGATAGACAAGGACCAGCTATCCTGGGACTAAATCCATCTCTCCATGCTACCTAGAACTTAAAAAGCCTCCACTGGAGTACAGGTCCAGTCCAGGGTGCTGTACTTCCAGAGAGACATGGATCAAGTCCATGGAAAAACAGAGAACAACTGAATGGTAAGTAGAGCTGGTTTACTTGAAGAAAGGTTAAGGGAACTGGGATTACCACACAGAGGAGGAAAACATAAGAGAGGAAGTGCAACTTTCAGGAACAGCATTCAAAGATGTGAGACTTATTCAGAAAGAAATAAAGAAAGAAAAGATCTGGGAAAAATGTATTTTCCATGTCCCTGATGGAGAGAATAAACAATAAGAGGCTGGATTTGGAGCAAGGCCAACTAGGCTCAAAAATCAGAAACTTCTTTCTCATGTGTTAGCATAGTGAACTTCTTAGAGGGTATTGAACATGCCTCTGCTCCAAAGATTTTCAAGAACAGACTGAGAAAATATCTGTCAGAAAATACAAAGGTGCAAATGGCCCTGCCCTACGCTGAGATGATGTTGTACCTTTTTTTAGATGGCTGTTTTATGCCCGTGATCATGCTTGACTGGGACAGCAAAGGAGGGATACTCCTCTCTTCAGAGGGATCATCCCTTGAATTCCGTAAACTGTCGGCCATCCTTGTAACGCTCCACAAACTGAGCTGCTTGTCCAGAGGCATTTCACCAAGAGCTGTGTCCTTGCCTTTCCACCCCCCCTGCAAGACAGGCACTGCATTGACTGCCATTTCTGGGAAGGAGGCTGGCACAGGGATGCCAGAATTCTCTTCCAAGTTAAAGCAGGCATTAATGGTGACTGTTGATGGCAAACTACAAGAGCAGAGTAGTGGCATTTTCTATAAATACCAGAGCCAACAAAGGATGAGCAACAAGGCTAATTTGAGAGCTGGCTAGCTGGGAGACAAAAAAGCCCTTTGCTTACCCAGTTTGACCTCAGAATATGAGAGTACTACACTGCATGCACTGTGGTAGAGATGCTATCAATCACCTGCCCTGCCGAGACATTTGGCCCCACCTCTCGAGTGAGACAGACTATGAATTAAGGATGTGAGAACTGGCTTTAACAGAGTTAAGATCCATGTCCATTCTTGTAGCATCACTGCTTTTAGAAACGTCATTAACAATCTTGTGTTTTTTAAACATCGCCCCCTATTTCTTTCCACGTTTTCTTGCCAACAAACTGCCAGATCCTGGCTAGAAATTCAGTCAGTGTGCTGAAATCTAATTTGAAAAGATAGTCTTGCTTCTAGCTGAATTGCTATAAGAAGTATCCAAGTTTCACAGGAAAGACAGGAACATCCCTTCTAGGTGGGGAGCCTGCATACGGGCTTCGTCGTCCAGCATTTATCTGTAGGGAAAAAGAAATGAGAGCAGCATAGGGAGAGGACACAGACCTCTGTGTGCATCTTCCCTGTCCAAGGATGAAGATCCCAGACTGCAAGGATGCTTCCTAATGGGTGCAGAGCCACATTCTGAAGAGTTCCTTAGGGTGGTAATTAAAGGACATAAAAGCCAGAAGGATGAGCTACAAGCCACGTCAATACCTTTCATGCCATGACTTATAAAAGCTGGGCTTTCTAGCTTAATAGTCCCTTTGCTAGGGCTACATTTTGCCTCTAAAGCTCATTTGAATGACATCAGAGGAAGAAGTCATTGCTAGAGGGGCCACAATCACTTCTGTCATCACACCGAGCTGTGATTCTTCTGCCTTTAAAAGAGAGCAGCAAAGAGATCACAGAAGCAGAGAGATGCAGATTCTCATCTAACCTGCTGGGCTTCACAGGGGTGGAGTGGGTGGGAAATGACATGCATTGAGAAATCCAAGCAAAGGATGTCTTACAGGCAGGCCTCTCTATTACTTGTCTGACCCGGACTGCAGACTAGAGGTTTTGTGATTTACCAGCAACAAAGGACAGTACTCTAGCCCTCCCCAAATGGCAGAATGTTGCTAGCTGTAGGGATCCCTGGATCTGTAGGGGCCTGGTTGACACAGTTCTAATGGGCCATGGCAAAAATGAGAGATGAGACACTGTAATTCTTCCCAGCCTAGAGGAATCCAGGTGATACACATCCTCCATTCTGTCCTCATCAAATCTGAGAAGGCATCTGTGAAATAAAATCAGAGTGTGTAATTACGTATGCATGTGCTAAGCTAAGAAGTGCAAGTGTTACACTGCAGCCTCACATATAAACCTGACAAAGTGGGAAGATCTGCATAGAGAACCCTGCTAGATTTAGCTTAATAGCTTCTTCTCAGAAAAGCTATTCATAAGTATTTAAAATACTATGTTACAATGTTTTGGTGGGTATTAAATACTTATTTACTACAGAACATGNTCTCTCTTTGATAAGGACTTAATAAACTGCCTTGAGAACACCAACAAACGACTCCAGACTACTCCTTCAACAGCACGGGCCGGAAACCTGGACTTTCCTACATATTGCGGGGTCTCCTGGGGTTAAGGAGATCCCCGCAAACACGGTTTTCTCTCTGCAGCCTGCTGGGAAGGACTGTTGACACCTACCCTCAGAGCTCACATCCATGTGATGACCACAAGGTCTGACTGTATTAATGCTTTCTGAAAATATATCCAGGGCCTTTGCTCCAGCGTGGTGCAGGAGGAGAGGCAGGGTGCAGACCTACACATAATTCAGCATTCTCTCTCTCTCATCCCTCCAAATGCCCAGCCTGGATTCTGCCATGCTCTCAGAGTGACAGCTTGCACCCTTCCAGGACACACAGCCACTGGTGCTGCTAACTTTGCTCCAGCCAATACACTCCCCTCTCCACGCTGCAGGAAGTGCTGGTGCCTAAAGGCAGGAATCTCACTGGGGAAATTTGGAAGACCCCCTCAGCTGCACTGGCAGCCACCTCCTCACGGCAACACAAATTTTACCAGCGCCAGTCCTTCACGCTGCTTTTTGAGAAACGCATAGAAAAAAATTTAACAGGAAAAAGGCCAGTAATCCTAAAAATAAAGCTATTTGGGCATTGGAGCTGTAGGCTTCAGGAAAAAAAAAAAATGGCTCAAATGACACAGGTATCTGCTAACCTTCTGGAAGCCAGGTGGCCAAGCATTCCATTAGTGCCAGTCAGGACACTTCAGGGTAGGGGGTTTTTGGTCAGATTTGTATCGCTCCCAGATTGCTGAAGAGCTATAAACACATGCTGGCCTGAGCCCTGGAGAAGTGGACGACCTGTCTCGCTCGGCTGCACCACAGCTGTAAGCCCAGCTCCACCTTGGAGCTGAGCTCTGTCTGCTGGTGGGGACTGTGGAACAGCAGTGATCCCATGGGGACTGGGCTGGATCCCCATCGGGGACTCAATGCTCAGCTCATTGATGCCAGCCCATCTCCCACTTCAGATTTACTGCTGCTTCTGGCAGTCAATAAAAGCTTGCAATGCACTAGGCAGGAAACCTCCCCTCTTCAACCCTCCCACCCTTCCAGCTAGAGAAATCTGGGAAGATTTATTACAGCAATAAAAACAAAAGAGATGGAAAGCTCTGGGGGAGTCTCCAAGGCAGGCAGTGCTTCATTAAAGCCCAAGCAGGCTCTTGGGGGGATGCTGATCTCTGGGAGAGACCACACCAAACAGCAGTAAGCAATTCATCCACTGGAAAGCGAAATGTCAGCCCACGCTCATGTGATACCCCAGCAGAAAGCTAGGAGAGATAATTCAAACAGAAGGGAATATTGGACTCTGGGCTTTTCAAGTCCCTGGGTGGAAGAGAAACCAGATGGAAAGGGAGATGCTCAAGCAGGGGAGCCAAGAAGCAGTCACACAAGAGCACTCCCATCCTCCTACTCCCATCACTGCATCTCAGGCTCAGGCCATGGTGATAACCATTACTCGGTCCCAAAACTTCACACACTCCTACCAAGGCACTGCACCCATGGCACGGCACTGTCTGCTCTCCTGGTGCAGGAGGAGGGTCTGCATGGTCCCCACATCACCATGTGCCTTGCACTGCTGCAGGCAGATCTCTGAAGGAGATCCTCTGCAGGAGCCTTTTGCTCACCTCTGCTCCTACAAACTGCAGTCCCTCCTTCCCAGCTCCCAGGTTTCCTCACTAAGGCCCCCAGGTACATGGAGCATGAGATCCCGTCTCCCTGGCTTGTGGCAGGCAACATGCAGGGCTTGCAAATCATTGCTTTCCTTCACACAGCCCCCTACAGGTCCACATGCTCCCACACAGGGATCTACACACTGGCAGTCTGAAATTCCCTGGGAAACACTCTCCACACATCTCCATCACCCCCAGCACCCGAACTGGCTCCTCATGGCCAGTCTGGCACTCACCAACCCTCTCCCAGGACAGATGCCATGTGTGGTGTAATGTCATGTTAAGGGATGCGCTTTTGCATCTAAGGAGAATGGAGAGAAACCCTTTAGGCCTGAGAAGAAGGAAAGAGAAAATGTATTCCTTACAGAGGAAGAAGGAGGGAAAGTAGTGTAGCTGAGAAAAGCCCTTGTGGCCCTGGAGACTCTAGTCCCATTCTTTACCTCCACAGAGCTTTATGGTTTAACTTCACAATACTGCCTTTCTGCCTTAGTTTCATCTGCAAAACAGGATGTAAGATCTGGAAGGAATGCTAAAAGGTGCCACTGAAGAGCAAAGCTGCTGCTCTTACGGAGGCTGCAAGGCAGACTCTTTCCCTGTCTGCAGCAGGGTCTGTGCCCTGTTGCCTCCTGACCCAGGGCAGGTGGCTCCACAGTGGGGCATCACACTGGGACTGGGATAATTTAAGAATCCTTTTACTGCTTGAGATTGTCACATTCACAGAAACAGATGTTCCCTGAAGTTAACCACTTCTAACTCAAGCCTGGATTTCCACACTGTGAGGCAACACACAAGTCTTGGCTAAAAACTATTCTGCACCCCAAATCCTGTCTCAGATGCAGACATGCATTCAAATCTGCATTTTATGACAACACAGGAACATGTAACCAACATGTACACCCTGAAGGACTCCAGATGAAATGTATCTAAGGGTACACACTGAGGTTCTGCTGATCAGCCACCCCATCCCATCTCAAAGATCTCAAGATACAACAACTTCACTCCAGGAGCACTGCATTTCAAGAGAACAGGAGGGAACAGACACTGCCTTGGAAAGTCCATCACAGTAATACTCCAACCCCTTCCAACACTGACTTACTTGGTACTGTTGACTAGACAAAAGCAACAACCAAAAAGCAAAGAGTAAATAAAGGAGGAGGTGATTTTCAGTCCTCATTTCCAATAAGTAAGTGCTCAAAGCTTTCTATGCTCTTAAATAGTTGGCTAGTTCTTTCTTCCATGCAAAGCTCTTCAGTTCACCTTTAAAAGAAAGGGATGGATGACTTAGAGTCCAACATTCCAAAAGCAAATCTCTGCTCCCCACACAATAGGCAATAATTCAGCACAGCTATGCTGCCACCAGTTATGCTTCTCATCTTCCCAGTGCATCTTTCCTGTCACTCTCTGGCAAGGAGAAATGGATGGGAGATGCTCTCTGCTATGTCAGTTTTCAGGGTGGGAAAGATAGGAAATGGGTGACCTTGCAAACACTGCCAGCAAGTCACAGGCATCAGGCTCAGACATGACTGGTGGTCTCTTTTTGTAAATGCACGGCCTTGCTAATTAGATGCTTTAAATACTAGAGTGTTAGAGGGAGACACTTTAAGCTACGCAGAGCACAGTCAGTGTTAGAAGGACTCTATAATTTTTTGTTGTTGCTGTTGTTGGCATTTATTTGCATTTTTGGGTTTCCTCCTGCAATGGTTCCCATATGAAACAAGACTGAATGAATCAATATTTATTTACTTTCAACTGTCACTTCTGCAAACCCAGCCTAGGATCCGAGAGTCAGACATGACCTTGTCTGCTTTCCCTGATAATAAAGACCTTGTAATTATAGAGGGAAGCCTGGTGCTGACAGACAAGCCAGAAGACATCCCAGTCTGTTTTTCCACAGCTATCCTGTTTGTGGAGGACCAGGAATAGTTTACCCATGCTGCCTGCACAAACAGAAGCAATTCACACAGAGAAGACCAGTCCTTGGAAAACTTCAAGGCTGAGAAGTTGGCAGAAGAAAGGAACAAGTATTTTTTTTTTTAAGTCTGGTATCCATCATGTCACCTGCGTCCCTGTGTGCAGCACAGCTCAGCACAGCATAGCATGCAGTCAGCATCGTGCCAACCGTTCTGCCACAGGCAGGGAGCCCATGTGCAGTGGGAAAAGCCCACCACCACAGCACGAGTGCAGCCACCAAACCTGGAGGAGCCAGTGCACCACTTCCCACCACTTTCCCAGCATCTCACAGGGATGGAGCAGATCTCAGGGATCATCCCTCCTCCAGCAGCAAGGGAATTCATACCAAACCTTTCAGGGTCTTTCCCAAGGCTTCAAGTTGCCACCCTGCCACCATTCAGCCCAATGCCAAGTGATAGTTTTCTCCATTACTACTGAAAGATGCTAAGCTGTCAGCTAATGTGCAGTTCAAGGGAACGTACTTGAAAAACTTATTCCTTCCTCAGAAGGAAGAGATAGTCAGTCCAGTGGGGGCCATGGCACTGAAGATGCACTATCTGACGTGAATTTAGTGCTGCATTCCCCTGACTGCAGTCCATGCCACTGGATATATGGAAGGACTTGACCCTACACAGAGCTCTGGTGAAGCCAGCATCCTGCCATACCAGCACTCAGTGCAAGGCAGATGCCTTTAGATTTATCCCTACCTGTGGGTCTACTGAGTCAGTTCCAGTCTTCCTCAAAATCACTCTGACCCTTCTTAGGGCAGAGATGCTCAGTCCTAGGCTTCCCTGGAACAGAGCAATGTAGGAAGCAGTGACGAGGGACAAGAGACTTTCCATGATATTGCAGCATTAGAAAAGATAATGGCTGCTACATTACCCTCCTTTTCCATGTAGGGAAACTGAGGCACAGAGCAGTAATGCAGTATCCCCACAGCTGCACAGCAAATCAGAGGCAGGTCCAGGAGACCACAGCTTCCCCCATCTTATGTTACACAGCAATGGTTGAAAAAGGGAATCAGCTAGATAGACCTAAAGTAGCCACAGGCATTTTAGCAACAGATTGAAACAGACTTCCCTGCTTGCAGCTGCCTTAGCTGCCCTGCAAGTGTTCCCAGCTCACCAAGTCTGGCCAGTCAAACCACCACTGCAGTCTTTAAGGTAAATTGCAAACCTTGGTCTTGGGCTAGACTAGATGGCATTCATATACCCTTTTACCTTTCTGCTGCTAGGACTTACTAGTGAGTGAGCAGAGATGCTTCCTTAACTACTCCTCTTAGAGCTGCATCATATAAGACTATTAAATATGGTCAGAATGAGAAAAGATGCTCAGTAGCATCACCGCTGGGAAAATCACCAACAGAAATTATGTCTAATCTAATCCTAGTCTACTCAGTTATGGCAAATGAAGCCATAATAAAGGTGATTTCTTTTTGGCTGCAAGGGGTGAGTATTTGGAGTGCAGTGCAGCAGACCTGGGTCAGCCTGAAATCCAAAATCCAAGCTGTGCCTGTACCAGTTGCTCCACAGCCAGCACTGCCATGGAGCTCCACTGGTGCCAGAGTTTGAGGGTGCTACTGGGTGCCCCAGTATAATGGCACAGTCCTAGACAGCAGTTCCAAGTGGTCTTTGCTGGTTTCTTTGAGAAATTGGAACTTACCACAGCCTGTCTTCTGACCCATCTTCTATGTTTAACATGAGGAGGTACACGTGCTTCCAACATTGTGTAAGAAAAATATAATCTAGCAACACAGGGAAGGCCTCATCTGCCCAGGGATGCTCTGGAAATTTGAATTAATTAGGAATGGGAAGTTAAGGCTTTAGAAATCCCTGTGTTGATGCTCATGCTCTGAAGTAACATGACCCCAAGTTCAGTTTATCTTCCTGTAAAGGCAATTAAGCTAGAATAAGGTCCTGGGAATGAGCTCACCCAGACAAGGAGTTAGCAGACTTTAACTAATGCCTGCAGACAAAGCCGCAGTCAATAAAACCAGAACTGGTTCAGCCTGGTTTTGAGACACTGAAGGTCTGCGCTCATGGTATAGTGACCAACCTAGACACCAGAACCATCACACTGTGGTTTAATTCCCTTTCAAAATTTTCCTGGTCATATCACCACCTCTACAGAGCCACCACATGCTTCCTGAAGAGCAGCATCACCGTGGCCTGTGCTCTACCACTCCAAATACTCAGCTGGTATCAATACAGCTAGAGGGTGTTTAAATAGCTATTAGCTACTGCAGTCATGCTCTACCCCACCAGCTCTGGTCAGCACAGAACGTTTCTAAATGCCAGCATATCGCTATCATCTGAATGTTATTTTATTATTTAGTAGTGACAGGATAAGTGCTTGTTTCTTGATTGCAACAGTAAATCAAGAGAAATATGTCTGTACTCAACCATTTGAAAAAAGATTCCCACTTAAAAGCATGATTTGGTTTTGCCATGGAAAATGAAGCTTGAGCCTGTGGCCTTAGCACAGCAGCATTCTGGCACACCTAACTACATCAACCAAATTAAGGGGCAATATCACGGAGAACACTGTGATGGCAGAATTATTTTTTTGTCCCATGGCATGACAGAGATGCTTTCCCAAAAGTAATTCTTACTCTTCACACACAGTGCAGACATCAACAAGGCAGCCACGTCTCGTTGTTTAAATCCCACGAAGCCATAATCTATCAGTCAGTGCACTACTGCTCAGTACAGCGCATCTCTGTGTACCGCAGAACAAACTTCCCAGAGTCCCTAATGAGAAAAGAGCTTAGTGCACTACTCTTACACAACATACTAGAAATTAAATATAACAGCACATAATGAGAGAACTGCTGCAGGCTTATTTAGGACACCAAAGTTTTGCAGCTAAAATAGCTCTGAAGTTAACTGTTTCACCCTCCACAGTGAAGTGCTAATGGACAGTGAATGGCATAATACACAGCCATTGACTTGGAAGGGAATTTTTGCCTAAAAGGCTTCGAGCAGTGGCTTTCAGCCTGCCATTTTGATGGCAGACTGTGGACTGCTCCTGAGGGATTCACAAAAGGTTACCGGAAAAAACAAGATTGCTGTACTCTATAAGACAAAGTCAGATGTCTCTAAAGGGGCTTGTATATTCCCCTAGAATATTTTGAAGGCAGCAAAAATTTAGAAAGGCTGACAACCACTACATGAGGGACAAACTCCTTATTTTGTTCTGCCTGGTTTACACTGGTGTAACTCTCAATGCGAAGGGAGGCTCTTCTGATGTACACCAGTGGCTCAGTAAAAATTAAGAGAGAATTAGGCACAGGTCAATTCAGCTGCACATGGCAGAATCAGGATAATTAATCTAGTGAGAGCACAGTGGATCGCAACAATCCAACAGGATGTTTCACATATAAAGCTCTGCATGTAGAAGACACAGACTACATTTCATTATCATATTAACAGTTTATAATTGTGTCATTAAATATAATTTTTAATGACACACACTGGGGGCAGTATTAATGTTCTGCTTGGCATTATTGACTTCTAGCACTTAATAATGCAAAAGTGACACTCTTTTAACTAGAGAGTTTTTTTTAAACCACCCCTCTTGAGTTTAAATGGAGACTGAGCAAGACAAAGGGTATTCCTCTGCATCCCAGGGAAGGCTTTCACACAAAAACACCTTTCATTGGACATGCCACATCCTCGCCCTGGACAGCTGCACTCAGGAGGTCATTGGACAGAGGTGCACTCCTGCAGATCTCCTCAGCAAGCCTGCTGCCCCAGCTCCCACTTTAGGCAGCCTGCCCAGCGTGGGTCACTGGGGCACAGCATAGCCGTGCTCAGCTCCATGTGGGTTTCTACAGAACAAAAGTCAAGCTAACAGTGGAGAGGCAGGCTAAGGAGAAGCAAAGCAGGAGTGGCTGCAACAATGCACAGTGTTCAAAGTCTGCATTTCACACTGAACAAAGTTATGATCTCTGCCTGATGTCAGTCAGAAGTGCCAGCAAATGTCCATCCTGCTTACATGTACAGAACATTAAAAACCATTTATCTGGGCCCAGTGATGTCCCTGTTTGCAATGTTTGCCTGTGTCAGGGTGCAGCACTCCACGGTCTGTAAGGATAACTAGCAATGGCGCAAAGTACCTGGCCCTGTCCGCATCAAGTCTAATTCAGGAATGAGCAAAAGCAAATGAGAGGGTCCCCCCTGTGTATTTTGGCTGCCACTCATCAGGAACTAGGGACCACCTGTAGCCCAGTCTGTATCCACCACAGCGTGCTGAACACATGGGGCTCTGTGAGAGACTGCCCTTTGTAAACCCTTAAAGCTTGCTCACTGGAGGTGACACCACCACTATGTAGGGAGTTCCTCACCTTTTCTTATATTTGCAATACTTGCCAATCCAGACTTCTTTCTCCAAGGACATTTAAAAGTAGAGGAAATAGAGGTGCACTTGGAGGTAAAACGCACACAGTTTGAGAAATAAAGGGTTAGAGAAGAAGAGGAGATAAAAGATGCATATAGAAGTATACACAGAGAAAAAGAGAGAGGAAAAAGATTATGAAACTCCATCTGGCTTCTATCAAGAAAAATGGAGGCTTGGTCCTATTCCCAACTGCACAATCCCCTATTGTTTAATGAAGAATCAGTATTCAAGCAATAATCAGTCAGCCCCACTGTACAATATCCAGTTGTTCTGCCTCCTCTCAGGGCATGTTTGATGAATTCAGTCAATACTCCTAGCCTCAGGCTGCAGCGTGGGTGGCTCTGTCACTGGATGGCACAGCTTACACAGGGACTGTGCCAAAAAGTACTAATTTCAAGGCTGATCCTTAAAGCATTGGTCTGGTAGTACAACATGCTGCTATGCCATGCCAGAGCATCCCCCCAGGGGTTTGCAGGCTGCAATTAGCAGGTGAATGTGCCACCTTCCCTGGGGCTGATGAAAGCACCTCAGTCCCTATTGATTGCCAATCAATAGCCACTTCCCATTTCTCCCTCTCAGTTTCTGCAGTAGCAAGTGTTAGTAATCAAATAAGAGTGGCAGGCTGATAAGATCCTGTTATCAGTGCACCAGCAAAATGGGATTTTAGATCTAATCTCTTATGTCACATTTTCAACCCAAATCACTGAGATTTAACCCTCTCAATAACAAGCATGTAGCCACAGCTGCTTGGGAGAAAATTTCCCAATCTCCATCCAGGTCAAGAAAGCCAATGGAAAAGCCAAGTTCCTGCTCTGACTGAAATCCAGGGAGAGCAAGAACAATTGCAGAAAAGGCCTCTAATAGTAGGAATTACTGCATCTTCTCATTGCTTCCTATTGTGCTTCCAAGTCACCACAAGGAGCAAAAATGCTATGCAGCCAAAAACGTATGAACTGCCCTTTTATTCCATTTTTCACAAAGAAACACTTCTAAAAACTGAGGTTCTCAAAGAATATTTCACAGACTGCTCTTTTGGGCCTGTGAAATTTCCATAACCTTTCAGCTAGGAAAATAAAGTCCTTCCACCCCGTAGGGGACTTAAATATTTCAGTTCCTACTTGAACTCCAGTCCTGGCAGACCTTCGTTAAAATCTCATGTAAATAGCCCAATTTCATGGCTATTTACTGACATGTCTTCATGGCACACAGCCATCTGGGGAGACCTGGACTGCCTGAGAAAGGAAGATTTAAATAAGCTGTCATGACTGCATGGTTTGTGCTCTTCCAACCAGTCAGGTCCAAATGACATGGAAGTAACTTGCCAACAAAACAGCAAATACCGGCAAAGAGATTGTTACTGCAACTCCATCCACCTGCTCTAACTCTAGGAGCCTTTCTACTACATTTGAGATGCTTGACTCAGGCCCTCAGAGGACTACTCTATTTAAAATTGAATGTTAACAGGAAAAAAAAAATTGAACCCAACAGCAGGGTTCAAAGACACCCAGGCTGGATGTTGTGTACTTCACATGAAATACATATTATCTGAGATACCAAGAAGATGGTGCTTCTTCCCTCCTTGTCTTTAGCACTTTCTTTGACTATTATTTCTGAAAAGCTTCTCCTGCTTTTTATTCCTTTCTGACAAATCTGCTACACCATCAGTGTCTGGAAGAGAAGCTTGCTCTGGGGTCACCCGACTGATCTCCAGCCAGTTTCACACAGGGCGTAGAGAACGGGAATTTATTTCTGCCCCACAATTTCCATGTGTGATAGACACTCAAAATTTAGACCTGAAAGTCAAGGCAACAGATCACCAGGAGGGGATGTTGCTGCATGTGCTCAGCTAGCTCCAGAGCCAACAATGGCTGTGTACACCTGGGCAGATGGAAAATAAATAACACATGGCCAGTACATAATACATGTATCATGCAAAGGGACATTATCTAACACTGCCCAGACGTTCAGCAAGAAGGACACTTGCCAGACTGGGATATAAGCTTTACTGCAGGCCTGTGCTCTCCCCAGCTCTGCTACATGTCTAGTAATCAGCACCTCAGCTGGTCAGCATCTAAGAGTACTCACCTACTTCAGATGGAAGAAAAATCACAAAATGGGCATTGGGTGGGAAATTCAAGCTCACCAGCTTTGCCTGAACATTCCTCAGATGAGGGGAGAAGGTGGGCAGCCCAGGGAAACCTTCCCTTGACATCCCAATGAGGGCCAAAGCTGCTTCCATCTTTTACAGGGAATAGAACTCTGCCACTGCCTGCAGAATCCCAAGTCAGCAGTGACAACTCTGTGACATACTGTGCTGCTGACTGATGTCCATGGGGACCACCAGGGTGTCACAGAGCTCACTCTAGACACCAATTGCCATTGAGACAGGAACACCAGGGAGGCACATAACTCTGTGGGAGCCTAACTTCTGGGAGTCAGTTACAGAAGGACTCTTTGAAATTTGCAGCTGAACACCAGCATTGCAGGTGTCCGGCACTGTGGTTTCTTCCCTGTGTTGCTGATATTGATCTTTCTTATATTGCTGATATTGATCTTTCTTATATAGTTCACTGATTGCTGGTTAATTATATGTTGCTGATAAATCAATGCACTGCCTGAATCTTGATTTGCTTTAAATTGCATGAACCAAGCAGTTTCTCCCTTTAGCACAGCTCCTTCCCTGCAGAGTCATTCCCAGCCAGCCAGCCCCCAGCCTGCCCCAGGGCAATGGCTGACCCAATCCCAGATACAAGATCTGCATTTCTCTCTCCCAACTTCCCATTGGTCCTTTCCTGCTGTACACCAAGGGCCCTCTGGCCAGCAGCCCACACTCCAGCATACCAACCTTCCCCTTGGATCACAGTGCATAGGGCTCACCAGGACAGGGCTGCATGTTACCTTATCATCCCTGGCATGGATTAGGGTGCTGAACTGTTCAGGTCTTATGCTGGCATCTCAAGGTTGTGATTAGGAACTGGCTACCCATTAAACCTCTGATGCTAAACAGCACTGACCACTACCTTTTCAGTCTGATAAACCAGACAGCCTGTTAATCCACCTTGTATCGCCTATCAAAGCTGTATCTTCCCAGTCTGGCTATAATGATGCTATAGGAGAACACATCAAAAACCAACAGCCAAGATAAATGTCACCCACTGCTCCATCCATGGCCACCATCTCAGGCATCTCACCACAGAAAGCCATCAGTTAGGCATGATCTGCTACAGTAAACTCATGCTGACTGTTCCCAGTCACCTTCTGCAGCTAGAAAGAGCACAATCTAGCATATACCCACTCCCAGCTGGTTGTCTTTCACCATAAAAGAGCTTTTCCTTGTAGGTTCTCAGTTTAGTCAAGGCTAAAAGGAATTTAAAGTTGCTAAAGTACCCAAACAGTCTCTGCTGAAAGGACTGAGTGAATAAGGGCTCATAGCACAAGTTGAGATGGGCACGTACCCGTGTCACACACCCTGACATCAGCTAACAAACAGGCTGGGAGACCCTCCCACCTTTATGGATAGGACTTCAGTCTCCACAGTTCTCAGAGGTGCTCACCAGAGTCTGGCAATAAGTTCTTACTGGGTCAGTAGAGGCAGCATGAGCGGAGGAAACAGTAGCATCACCTGCTGTGCACAAAAACTGTGATGTGCATATGAGAGGAGGGAATGGTGAGCCCAGTTGCTGCAGAAAGTCAGAAACAGATCAACAGCTCCACAATGAACAAGGGGTTAGCAAGAGGTTGATGCTTTAAATGGCAGGGCTCTGGTGAGACACTACATCCCTGCAGGAGCCTTGCAGCAATAGCTGACATTCAGATCCAAGCGGGCTCCTTGGAGAGGGCTGTGGGAGCCAGGGCCAGCAGTGTCACAGCACGCCACAAAGCCCACCAGCCTATCCCTGTTCCCAAAGAGGATCAATCCGCCCCAGGTGGGCACGGCAACAGAAGTGTCTCAAAAGGTGACCCTGGGCAAGCCATCCCAGGGAGGCTTTGTCCCCAGCTCCTGGTGCCCATGTAGGAATGAAGCCTGTGATTTTTGCAGCAGATCTGTGTTCCCATTGAAGAAACTATCTGGTTTCTAGTGTCTGCATCCCAGCCATGTCAACAACTCTGCTCTCCAGAGCCTGTGCTTTCAAGTGAGCGTCACACAAACCCTCTGGTCACCCAGCCAGCACTGAAGGATGCTCAGCACCCAGGCACTCACACCTGGCTCACTGCATGCTCCCCAAGAGCAGCACACCCCTCCTCGTGGAACAGGCATGCTACTGCTGACCGTGCCAGCCCCCAAACCTGCCCAGCACAGGCACTCCTAATCCTGGTAACCCCCTGCCCTCTGGTACCTCACAGGACCACTGGCTGCCAAACACAGCGTGCCTATGGGCACACACTTTTTCTCAGCAGATAAAATGATTCTGCTGCTCAATTTGTTGAGTAATTTTGGATTCCCTCCATACAAAAGGATAAATAAAAACACAAAGTGTCTTTAACTGCCATGAGAAACTGCTCAGGGTAACCAAATAATATTAACTCAATACTCCTCAGGGCCTCTCAGTGCTCTGCCTGCAGGAGGTCAGATAACCTTGACTGTTCTATTGTCCCTCCTTCTTGTTACAGAAAAAGCATGCAACTGCTCCTAGGGCAAGTGAAGCATGAGCCAGCAGGTAAAAGGAGTTTCCCCAGAAAAAGCCAAGCCAAGGTGTTACACCACAACAAATGCACACGAGCAGTGAGCGTTACTCCATAGCTGTGGTGAAAACACAAGTCAAATGCAGCCAGTGAGAGCCTGCCCCAAGTGTTTGTCCAAGTCTCCTGTTCTGGACAAGGATATGGTGCTCAAGAGGCACCAGGATTTATACAATTCAGCGTTTCTTTCATGCCAAAACTCTTGCTTTGCTGCAATGTTTGGAGCTGGGGATCATCACTACAGATACCTAGATGCAAGGAGAAAGAAGATAAACATGGGGAAGAATGCTGGTTTTCTCGTAATTCCAAGCCATGCTCAACAGCAGTGCTGCCTGAAAAAGAGCAGTGCACTCCCAGTTTGCTGAAGCACTCACCAGCAGTAGGTAGTAGAAGCAAGTAGGCTCCAAAGTGCTAGATTTTTTTCTGGGATAGGAGACAGGACACAGCAGAAAGAGCAGAGATGAGCTCCTCCTTGCCTTATCTTGCCTCAGCAAGTCTGAAATTTCCTTTCCTACCAGTTAGTAGAGAAGAAAGTAGATGAATTCATCTCCAAGACATTCCCACTGACTGAAGAGCCCTGGCTGAAGTACTGGCCTTGCAGAAGGAAACCCAGCCCCACATTAGAGGAGAAGACCAAGGCCCCATGGTTCTTAGCAAGGAACGCTCATCCATTTCTCATTCTAACCACAATGCTATCTGCCTTTCTCCAGATTACTAGGCAATTCACAGCAGAGCTCCTTTGAACCCTGGACATACCTCCAACAGGGTCCTGATGCCCAGTGATTCCCCATGGAACTGTGCCCAAGGAGAGAATCACAGAATCAATTAGGTTGGAAAAGACCTCTGAGATCATCGAGTCCAACCTGTGACCAAACACTACCTTGTCACCCAGACCAAAGCACTGTGCTCCACTGGCCTTTCCTACACCAGCACCTCCCTGCCCTTTCCACTATCCAATCACCATTTCTGTGAAGAATTCCTTCCTAAAAAAGTCACTGCACCCTAGTGCCATCTAAACAAAACTCGGCTCCACCTTTGGTGGTTCACCCCCAAAACACCAGTCAAGGACACACATTGGGACTCAGATCCATTGTCTTCAAGTTCAGCTTTGTAATGGGAGGAAACCTCACTCATCTGCTGTCTCTATCATCTCTCAAAGGTCCTCGTCTCATATTCCAGAGGTGTCCAGCCCACTCAGAGCTCTGGGATCTGACAGCAAAAAGACACTTTGAAGCTGACAGACAGCAACTCAACAGTACCTACATCAACTACAATCCCATCACAGGTAGATGAGTTTACTCACGTGGGTGGATGAACTTTCTGTGAGAGCCATTTGAGGCTGCTGAACTACAGGAGGATTGGGGGCAGCCCAATCTTGGCAGAGCATCATCAGTCCTCTCTGGACTAGGCATATTCTTCAATCACAAGGTAGACAATGCTGTTTCCCGGCTGACTTCTACTGTGGGTCAGGAAATTCCTCCACAGGATTTCTTTAGATACTCAAAAGTCACACCAACACCCCACCCCGCTCTGCCTCTACAGTTTTCTACAGAATGATTGAAGCTGATGCTTCTTGTGAGAGTTAATTGGAATTAGAGTATCCCATGCAAGTCTTCTACACAGTGCTAAGTGTTCCTCACTTCTAGTCTAAAACCCTTTCAGATGCTGCAATGCTGTAGTTCACACCAGGGGGTCTACATTTCAACTGGTAGTACAATTGCTCCTCTTCCCAGAACTTCCCAGTTGGTATTGAAATCTTACAAACTATCAGCAGAAAGGTAGGACACTGCCTATTATGAACCTCAGTCCCTGCAGTACACTCTGTATTGCTGGCTATTACTACACAATAAGGAGCAAAACCACAAGTTTAAAGGTGTGAAAAAAACTTCCCAGTCTTTAAAATTCCCAAGAAGCTTTAGAGAAGATGGCAAAGGTGGAGGTGAGCAGCCCTGGCTGAAGTGGCATGAAGGCTGGGAAGAGAAATGCGGGTGCAGTGATGCTCACATGCTGCTAACAGGTTTATTCTGCTGGCAGGGATTCCCTTCAGAAGCATTTGGGTAAGTACTGTACACCACCGAGTTCAATCTGTGCTAAGCAGATTAGTTCCTTACCGGTGAAAGGTTCTGGGCAGCAGCAGACAGTTGCTCACCATGTGATATGAGGGGGCTGTCATTATGTTTCATAGATATGATATAATTATATGCTCCCTGGAGGGTACTTCTAATTGAATTATAGGGTGTCTCACAAGTATTCTGGGCAGCGGTTCGAGGAAGCTCTCACTGCCCAAAACAAGATAGAGATACCCTTTCATTCCATTAGATGTTCTCTCCAGGGAGCAGGCCATTACCTTATACAGCAATTCACTTTAAAAAAAATCATCTCCCCCCATCAAATTGGAAGAAAGGTACCCTTAGCAGAAGTTTGTTGATGCTGCATACTTCCTCTCCTCCACAACCTCACAGCTCTGAGAAACTCCTTTTCCTGCCACCAGGACAGCCCTACACCACAAGGGAGAAACCCCTTGCCAAGGGCAGTCACCATTCTCTGCCCAGGTAACTGCTGGGCTCCATTCCCAGAGTGGGGACAGGAAATACCGTGCCACATGAGGTATGACACGTCAGACTGTGCGTACAAGGGAATCTCAGCTTTCCTCAAAAAGATCCCAAGAAGCTGACTCCAAAGGCATTTGGCCTTGTCCCAGGCCAGGCCATTGAGGGGTTCCAGTCAACACAGCACATGCTGGGAAGGGTCCCCCCTCAGCCTGCTCATCCACTTGTCCTGCCTTCAAAATCCCCAGAGCTGTGAATGACCGCCCTGGTCCCTCAGAGACAGATGGAGTGACCCCAGCACAAAGCAGCTTTTTCCCCTGAGGCTGGCCATGCTTCCATTGCCTGGGCACCCAGAGCCAGTGGCCTACTTCACCCTTGGATTTTGCTCTCCATTTTAGTCTGGACTCATTCCATTTTTCTGTCATGAACCGGATCTTTCCAGGGGAGATGCAGCACCAGGCTTGCAAACCCAGCTGCCTTGCTGTCTCTGCACCACGGCACCTCAACTCCTCCAGCTCCTGGATTGCCAAAAGCAATGCACAGGAACACAGGGGGGATCTACTACTCCCCACACAGCTTAGAGAAAAAAAAAAACCACCTGTGCCATTTACTGATATTCTCCCAGCACTACAGAGAGCAGATCCTTTGCTCTTTACCCTCTCTCCTGGGCACTGTGCTCCAAGGAAACCATTCTGCACTTCTTTCCTGCTCTGTCACCCCTGTTTACAACTTACTGTCAAGCCACAGGAGATGTCACATCTGTTATGCTGGGTGTTTTTGCTGTCCCATACCATATAAAGGATGGGTTAATAAGACCTCTGACTTTTTTTTTTTTTTAGTACCTCCAGGGAAACCAGCACCAGCTGCCCACCACAAAGTCTAATGACCTACTGAAGCTGCCATCAGCTCTGACTCCCACAGACTGTGTCTAGCACTGCTCCACTTCTCAGGCCACAAAAAGAGCAAGAAAGACAGCTATGTCAAGAATTTGCTAATCATGGAAAATTAAGACTTTCCAATAGGACAGGCACCATGGTTGCCACTGAGATTGTGTTCAGCTCCTCACTTTCCCAGTGCTACAGCCTCTCACACCAAGAGTAGCCAGGCTCCTCCACCCTGCCACAGCTTTCAGGTACTGGTCTGCAGGATCCAGCTGATGAAATCCCAGGAACCCAGCTACTAGGAAAGCAATTATTGCTCATACATAGTCCACTCACTCCCTGTGCTTCTGCATTATTCAGAGTTCTGCCCACCTCCAGTGGTGTCAGCTAACAGGACACATCTGGAAAAAACTGTCAATTCACGTGTTCCCTCTTCCCAGTTCCACCACAGAATGAGAAAATTGCTGTGAGCTACCAAAGCCCACCACAACCCACCCCAAAAGTAACCATTTCCAATGTCTTAGAAAACAGAGCATTTGATATCTTGTGAAGCCACTACACTGGTCCTGGCACATCCTTCCTAAATAGCATTGTGATCTCATCGTCTTTATTGAGGGAAATGGACATAGCAGTATTAAACCAAAACTCTCAAGCAGACGAGGTAAAGGAGACCAGGAGGGAAGACAGGTAAAGCACAGATAAGTGGAGTAAAGTTTCTACATTAAATATTGATAGTTTTATCACACTTTTTTCTTTAAAGGATAAAAATGAAGCAGCACAGTGCTCAGGTAGGTAATTTTCTGAGGGTAGGGCACATTTGGCTTATTTATCTCATGGAAAGAAAAAACAGGGGCACAAAAGGTAAGTCCTAACCCATTTCACTTTAACAACATACTTTTACACAGAGCACTAAAGAGGTGCAGCAGGAGATAAACCATCAATGACACACTCAGCCAAATAGCCGCAGCACAGGCAGGAGCAACCACTCCTCTTTGGAGAGGTGAATGTGGGGAGAGAGAAGAAATCTCTTTCTTCCCCAGCACCTGAAAATACCAAAGGAGATTTTCCACCATGTAACAGAAGCAGCAGGAGAACATCAAGTCCTGGTCTCCTTTCAACACCCAGCAGGTGAGGATGTGGAAGGAGGGAGGCAGGACAAGCAGAGGCTGTGAGGAATGTGCTGTTCACAGGAGCATTTCCAGTCACTGCAGTCCAGCTCTGGGGCTGCACCATGCTCCACATGAAGCCGCTTAGACTTTGTGGCACCTCAGCAGATGTCTCCGCTGGCCTCCTGAGGACTGTTCCTGCAAACCCTGGCAGGAAGAACTGCTTCTATCTGATTCAGACTTCCACCGTGCTGCCCTTCCAGCACAGTCCCCGCCAAAGGGTCCGACCCAGGAAGCAGGCAGTGCCTGCTCAACACCAGTGCTGACTTCAGCTGAAATGCTCACAGCAATACATGCTGGCACTCAGCACCCAGGCAGAGACTTGAGGGGCCTCATCTGTCAACAGCCCATCTGCTAAGACAGCTGTAAATATGCACAAGTCCACATTCCTCCCAGCTTTCATCTGCTGTTTTCACTGAAGCTAAAATGGAGGATGAACTTGGTCTCTGGTGCTTCAATCACTAGCATAGCAAATTCTTTTACCACCTTTTTTCCTGACATGAGGTAAATAAAAACCAAATCATGCTGCTAGCAACAGGTAAATCAGCTCTTATTTGAAACAGCTGCCATCTTACACCAGCATGAGCTGCTTCTCTTTAATCACATGAAAAACACGCTGAAGGGCCTCTAGGTGGGGATACTTCAGACTGTTCTCTTCATCTCATTTACAGAAGGATAAGCCCATACTTAACACAAACTTTACTGGCACTCTGATTTGTTAGAAGTCACAGATACTTTATAATGATGCTGTAAGTAGCATTCCCACTGTTAGCTTTCAAAAAAAAAAAAAAAATCCCAGCACATATGATGTGATCATCAAGCTTGCCACTAGCATCTCTTCTTTTGCCCTGAAGCTGCATCATTCAAATTGTGCTTTCTGCTTCTTTATATGTGGGAAACAAAGACAACCTGTGCCTCTAACCCTGTGTATAAAGGGCATGACCCCTAATTACTCATTTTGTAAAGGTGCTCCACTCAGTAAGGCATGAGTCAGTAGGAGTTAAGCAGGCAAAACCACAGTCAACTTGTTTTATCTTGGATCAATTCTGGTCTTTTGTTTGTTTTTAAACACAAAACTTGGTTGTGTCATTTGTTAGGGTGAATTTCCCTTTGTTTGCCTTGAACTAGGAATATCACTGCCCTCTCCCATACATCCCAGAATGTCCCTTTGAAGGGCCTTGTACTTGAAGAATCCATAAGCTTCCCAGAGCTGCTGAAGAGCTGATCTCTGCCACGTGCTTCGTTTTTGAGCTGGGGTCCCAGGCCTCCCCTATTTAACTCTGTCACATAATGCCTCCTTTGGTGGGCAAGAAGTCACAGTCCCTGAGACAGGATGTTGTTTGTCCTTCATGGTCAGAGGGCAAGTATATCCGCCTGACACCCGCCAACAGGACTATCTGGGAAGGTAAAGGTCAGCTCAGGGCTTCTCTTCTTCCCAGTGTGGTGTCAGGGTCTCACATTTCTGCAGGCTGGTTTTACAGACACTCCAGAAACAGTCCCCTGGCGCCTCACACTAATCCCCTGCAGGTCACATCACCTAGACCTCACAGTGGGATGGACTGTAGCAGAAATTAAAGCATCTGTGCATGTATGTAAAGGAATTAAGTCAAATTAGATACTGCCAAGATACTGCTAAGAAAACTGACAGGAGAATTTCACAGCAAAAACCAAATACAATAGCCTTTCACCACCTGCAAAACAGTGGGGACAAGTTTTCTTAACTGGAGGGCAGCTGCTACTCTTTTTCCTTAATGTAAATTAAAATAGGGATCAAGAACTTCTAATTTAAGTGTAGAAGCAGGAAAAGGCATCCAGAAGGTGCTTACCCACTAATAGAGAAACTAGAGACATGTTTGGAGGATTTAATCTCAACAGGCTCTAATGGGAAGGAAGCATCTCCTCCTGAGAGAAGGAAAGCATCAGCCACAAACAACAAATTCTCATTGCCTGGAGTCCCACTAATAAGTCTTAATTTTTTGAAGGCTGTCTTCTCAGAGCCCAGAGCCTTAGGATCAGTGCATGGTGTACGAGAGCTATTGAACAAGATTTCAGACTAAAGTACCAAAATAATTTTGTTAGTACCTTGGTCATTAATTGGAGTCATCACAGCTGATATAAATAAAGCAAAGTCTGCTGATGTAGCAGACCTCCATGTCACGTAGCCAAAATTTAATATAGGAAAATGAACATCCTAAGCTGCAGCTCCTGTTGTCAGCTTGGGGGAATAGTGAGATATTCCAATTACTCCCTACACCTGTACCATTCTGACTCTCAATGGCCGGAGAGAGGTCAATGAATCTGCAAAAATTCAATGTGGTCCTGAGTAAAGGGAAACTGTAAGCTTGATGTACATAGACCTTCTCTGGATAGAGCACAGGTCAGCAGTTCAGGGAGATCAGTTTTTATTCGTGTCTTTGCCTTTCATTTGCTGGGTAATTCAGAAGGAAGAGAAGTCACTTTCTCTGATTTTTTCCACATCTGCAAAATGGGAATACTGTCTTTCAATCTCCTTTGCAAAGTGCTATGAGATCCACTGATGAAACAGCAAGCAAAAGAGCTAAGTATCAATAATAGCATTCCCCTCAAAATGACACAACCATGACTATGTAGGTGATCAAATTAAAAAATTGACAGTTTCCTCAAGTGCTGCATGGCAAAAAGGAAGGCCAATTAATGATGCTAAGCCTCAGTGTGACAACCTTCAACCAGAAAACCGCCTCTCCCTTTTCTCCACTATCACCTTCACCAGATCTGCTGGAAGAAGCCAACAGCCATCACAGCAGGCAAATGAGCAAGGGCTTAGGGCCCAGGTCTCTGTGTCCAAGCACTGGTGGACAGGAGGGGAAAAGGAGGGGAAAGGGAACAAGGGTGGCACAACACACAGAAGAGAGGGCAGCAGCACCAGCATGTGCTGTGTCGCAGCTGGTACCCAGCAGCCTTGGGGCACAGCACCAACAGGACCAGACAGACCACCTCTAGCCACCACTATATACAAAAGACAGGCATTTCAAGAGCCCTTGCCAGAAAGTGTCTGAAGCTCCAACAGGAGGATGATTTTTCACTGCACAGTGCTATGGCAGCCCTTTGGAAGATGAGCATTATCAAGCTAAGCACATCCTGGGAGACAGCCCAAGGCTCACAGTGACTCCATGGTGCAGCCATGCTCACAGCAGCCTGTGGGATTCTCTGGGGAGAAGCAGACAAGGAGAGGCAGCATGCAACTTGCACAACATCCTGACCAAATCCTGAAGGGAAGGAACAGTATCTCACTGCCTATCAAGGCAGGCTTAATATGTTTGTCTCCATTAGCCTCTTTAAAAGAGGAGTAGACAGCCTCTCTGATATCTAGCTCTGCCTAACACACACATAGATAAGAGACTCTAGGTTTCCATGTGTTACCAAAGTTTAGGCACACTGACTGCAGCCCATTACATACCAGAGCATCTCTCAATAGCCAGCTCCTTCCTGAGCCACAGCCCACACTCTGTGAAGGCTCAGGGCAAATGGCTGTAATTCCAGGAGTCTGTAGGTCCTACAAGTAACTTACCAAGCAACAGAGGCACCTACCAAAGTAGATCTCTTGGCTTAGGCCTTAACTCGGTACAGCTGCTGCAAGTGACAGCGCCAGAGCAGAACTTGATTGTCTGGCTGGCATATCAACTAGCTATTGGTAACCTGGCTATCTTTCCAAATGTTCTAAAACAAGACAGACAAATTTCCACATGAATTTGAACAGTTTTAGACAGAAGAAACAACTTGAATGGAAAATTTAAATTAAATTTAATGACTTGACAGGACTTCTCTTTCTAATGAAAAAAGAAAATCTTTTAAAACTCAATTCATTTTTTTGCTTCTGGCTCTTAATGATTTCTTTATTGCTTAGAGATGATAAAGAAGCAGGGTCAATCATTCTTCTACATTTTCATACCTTCAAGAATCTAACATTTATTTCCATACAAAATCATTTAAAAGAAAAGTATACAGTCATCTTGCCAAAAAAATAAAAAATAAAA
The DNA here is from genome assembly GCA_013400315.1 of Bombycilla garrulus. Lineage (NCBI taxonomy): Eukaryota > Metazoa > Chordata > Aves > Passeriformes > Bombycillidae > Bombycilla > Bombycilla garrulus. The sequence continues at coordinate 1,981,175 of VXBU01014574.1, forward strand.
ACAAAAAAAATCCCAAAAAACAAACAAAACCCCACAAAAACCCAAAAAAATCCCAAAAAAAAAAAAAAAAAAAANTCTTCTACATTTTCATACCTTCAAGAATCTAACATTTATTTCCAAACAAAATCATTTAAAAAAAAAGTATACAGTCATCTTGCCAAAAAAAAAAAAAATAAAAACAAAAAAAAAAACCAACCACGAAGCTTTTGATTTGATTGATTGTTTTAGTCAACAAGAGAGCTAGGATTCCACTTCAGCAGCTTAGGTTATATCTGGCTCTCACTGGGGCAGTAGCTCAGAAACAACAAATGTATTGAAAAGGAGGCAGGATAATCAAATATTTGAGACTTGATCAATTCCCTTCTCAACAGATGACAGCATTCAAGATTACATGGCTCAATTCACAGCTATCCAACACTCAAACACACCCATACACACACACACACACTCTGCATAAAACCATATTTCAGTCATAATGCCGTTGTTTCAATCCCTCTCAGCCTGCTTTCTCTTGTTCTCCCACCCAAAAGTGAGTAAGGAAACTTTGACTGTGTTAGTCTAGAAAGAATCAGAGGCAATAAGCAAGACCTGCTGGCAGGACCCATTTCCCTCTTGTTCTGTAAAGCTCACATCAACTCAGCTTTTTTTGGTCCCATATATTTTAGGGAAAGCCTCTCAAAAACAACCCTGAGACAGTTTATTTTATCTTGTTACACCTAAGTGAAGACCTATTCTCCATTTAGTTTCCAGGGAAAGTGCTTATCCTTGGCCCTCGGGATCTGGTAGGTGGCAGCGCCCCTCCTACAGTTTGATCTCAGGGATGCTGTGTAATCCAGTGCCCCTCGGATTAATTTCGCCATTGCAACACTTCAGGAGGCCAAGCTACGAACTGCTTACAGATGGCCTGCTGCTGCACAATGCAAGAGCGAGTTTTTAAGTTCATGTGATGGAGAACAAGCTGAGAGCACGAACTGAAGCTTTGCTCTCCTTCAGTTTACACAGATCAGTGCTTGTCAGTGGCTGCAGTTCTGCAGATCCTCAGCATACATGCATAGCCACAGCAAAACTCAGCACTGTCTCACACGTTTGCAAGATGCTGTTAAATAATTTCTCCATGAGTCAAAAAATCTTATCAAAGTGACTCCACGAGAAGACTGAGAAGGTTAAGGCAGTGAGGTGAGCATGCTGGTGTAGGAGTTTTGCACCAGCATGGAAACTGAAGCTCAAGTTCCACTTTTCCTAGGCAAGGAACTAAAGAGTAGGAAGTGGGGAGCGTGTTAACTTCTCACTGCTTTCTGACACCCTTTGTATTGCTTACTGATCATAATCTCCCTGCTGTGCCCTCTATTCTGTACTGGGCTTGGTGGACTCTTGGTTTCCCCTTCAGTGTGCTGGGGATTGTCAGTACCTAGTGGTGGATTCCCCTCAGTGGCAAGGCATCCAAGAGGCAGAGACTCAAATATTTAGCCAAACAATGCTCTGGCTATTTGGTGACCCAGTGTCTTCAGACAGCCTTGTACCACGCAATTCTGTGACTCATACATTGCCCTCTGGGTCACCAAAACTGTACCAAACACCCTATCCACCTATCTTCCCAAACTGGGCTGGGCAATATAGCAACTGCTAGAATAGCAGCATTAGGGGTCTGAAGTCCAAATTCAGATCTAAGTCACTTTAAATTTGTTTGCAGCCTAAAAACTTACTCAAAATTATTTTTCTGCATTCAGATTTAGAATGCAGAGAAGGAAGAAAATATTAAAGCCACCTACTACTGCTTCCAGGTTTCTACAGCTGCTACAACCTGCAACTCAGAGAGGAGCTAGCAAAATGCAGCAACTGACCTGTGTTCACTAAATTTAAAGGCCAAAGACTGATTACTTAAAATTACCTCCACATTTCCAGACTAAAATTCCATTCCTGTAAATCCTGGAGGTATGAATAAAGGAGGAAATAGGGAGTGAATAAAGATATGTGCTGGCTGATATGATCTCCCTCCTTGTTAGGCTTATTTGTTTGATTAAATGCTATGTTGAGCCACTACACTAATTCCAGCTTCAAAAGGAATTAAAATCTACTAGCCACATGATTTCCACGGTCACTGTGGCTAGTGGGCTTTGTTCGCAGCAGGCTTCTGATGCAGAAGTGAAGGTCTCATTAATGCATCACACGTGGTCACCATTTTAAATACACTACAAATGTCTTGTCTATGTTCTAGGCCATTACTGGGTCAAAACCTAAGCAACCTACACAAACTTGTTTTCTGGACTGCCTTTTTTTTATTAGGGTCTATGCCACGAGGATGCACCCGGTCTTGCTGAAAGTGATTTAACCCAAGTGAAGCAACTATATAGGTATGTTCTGACCTTCTGTCACACTTTTCAAAGACAAAAAGAAGCTTTCCATTAGCCAGCACATGAGAGAAAGGTAATATAGCTTGGAGTACTCTCTGGTACCCCAAATCTGCTGGCCTTTCACTGATGGGTCTTCTTCAAGCAAGGAAAGTCTCTTTGTTTCAAGACCTGGTTCAAGCAAAGCAGTACCTATCATATTTTAGGTAACCTGCTCACAGGAGACTGTAACCACAAACCCAACATTCTCCTTCACTTTCTGCATAGAAATCAGCTTGCGGCTCAGTTAAGGAGACTGATCTGCATGGCCCATCTTCCCTAAAAGGCCAGATTAGAACAGCTGATCCCCTTCCAGCTCTGACAGTGGCTGAAGCCAGCCAACAGGAGCTTCTCTTCCTTTAATAGGAAGAGCACATACTTATAATCAAGCATCAAGACTGCGGATATTAGCTGGATTAAACAGTTTAGTGGGCTAAGACAGAAAGTACTATCAAATTAGGACATCCCTACTTCATAGAATTTAATTTATTAACATCCTTCTAGGCACGATGTTGGGAGGCCTGATACAAATATTTCCTTTCTCTGATGTCAGATGCAAGCCTGCACAATTCTTCCTGTGATAGGTCAAGTGATTAGGTTTTAACAAAAGAAACTAGGCACTTAGTACTCGGGAGTTTTAGCACCAGGCTTACACCGCTGTCCTTCTCCCTACTCAGCTAAGGGATTCTTCTCATTCCTCACTAATGTTAACAACAGGTACTTAAAGCAATTAGACATTATCGCCTCTCTGGTGTTTATTACTTCCTAGCTTAGCATCAGCTACTTAGTGTGCAATAAAAAAAGCTGAATTAATAGGATGGGTGCTGCTTCCCTACTTTATTCTGTATGAAAACACTGGGTCATGGAGCCACATGGGCAGGTTGTGATCTGCAATGCTTTAGACCATTATTGCCATTTGCCACGGTATTTTATAAGGGGAAAAGCCACAGGTAGCAAATGAAAAGAGGTACAGAGATCATAGAGAAGGTGATGTAGGGAATATGGGTAGACAATAGAGTCATAAAGACTGCAAGAATTTCAGGCCCAGCAGAATAGCTTTGCAGCTGTGCCTGTGCTGTGAATTAGCTACCACACAGACCTGCCAGTTGCACAGGCAAGCCTAGGGACACAGGTATGAGGTATTGCTCCTGTGAAAATAAAACCCCAGCAGCTCTTGCATGCCTGGAAATAATTTAATTGTTATGAACCTTTAATCTAGGGATTGCAACACAGTCCTGTGTTCCCTATGTTTGGTGTTCAAAAAGAGGCTTTCCCGTATTTGCCCAGCCAAGTAAAACCTCATCTTTTTTTCCTTCTGTCTCTACTTTATCTCTCCATTAACCCTTAGCTTTAGTACAGCACCTCAGAGAGTGATATATTTTCTTCCTATCCCCTGGTCCCCAGTATTTCTAAGCTTCAATTCGTCATCCCCAAGAGGGAAGGGACAAGAGCTTTGAGCTCTTAAATCCTGCTGTCAGCTCTTGCCTGAAAGAGGTAAGTAGGGAAACTGATAGAAAGCTGAAGAAAGGAGCCTGTTCCTTGTCAGCATTCACCTGCAATGGACTCAAAATGTGGCGTTAAATACCATAACTAGACTGGAGAACAGAAATGAATGGGCTACTTACACAGTTTCATCATTCTTGAACTCCAACTCCCCGTAAGTGTCTTCAAAGTCTTCTCCACCTCCTTTCGCTGTCCCTTCTACTGTCCTAAATGGCACTATGACTGTGCCCCGCGCACCCGATGTCCTTAGGACTTTGACTTCCATCACACCAATGCTCTCACTGACATGTATAATGTCACACTCAAATGTGAAGATGCCAGCATGGTCATCGTCCAGGATAGTCACTGTGGCCACACAAGGAGAAGCCAATATGGCCTTTGGGTATGGGGAGTTACTGAGCTCTGGAGGCTCCTCACTCTCCACCACACGGAGGTTACTGAGCCGCACAAAGAAATGCTCATCTTCCTCAAATATGTCATCATCGATAATTCCCACTGAGAACTCCTTCTGGGTCTCCCCAGATTTCAAGACAACAGTCCCCTCTGTGAACTCATAGTCAGCACCAGCATTGGCAGAGCCATCCTCTGTTTTATAGTCCACATAGATGGTCTTGGACATGTCCCCTCCTTTCCGCACCACTGTCAGGAGAACGGCACCACAGTTCTCAAGACACTGGTAGGAGCATGGGTCAAAATAAATTTTGGAGATGAATTCCTCGGGTTCCTCTGGCCGTACCTCATGCAAGCTAGTGGTTCTCTTGGCTTGTTCAGCTGCATGCTTTTTCAGAATATTGCCAGCTCCCGTCATCATTCTGGTTGCTTGAATGCGATAAAAGGCTCTGCTCTTCTGCTGATGAGACAAGGCGTAGTAGTTGGCCATCTCCACCAGCTGGTCCAAGTCCTTTTCTGGGTGCTTTTGCTTCAGGTCCTTCAGGATTCGGATCATCTCTTTGCGAGATTCATCTACCTCCTTTCCCTCCACAGTCACTAAGTTCCCATCTAGAAAGTGAGAGTTCATCATCTTGCCATCCATCTCAATTCCCTTAGGGTGATCACCTTCTGATTCTATGATAATGCCCCTGTGCTTATCAGTACGGTACTTTTTGTGCATATACTTATAGAAAAGCAGACGTCTATCCGCTATCCAAGCCAGAACGACACAAAGTGGAAAGAAGAAAAGCGTGAGCAGGCCTTCCCACACCTGAACCACACCTGGAGAGAAGACAGCAAGGATCATGTACAACCAGATGTAAGCAAAGATGCTCCACGCAGCTGTGACAAAGAAAACCCTCAGGTGTTTTATCTTCCTGGTTTCCCCATCAGGGATCACATAGACACAGATGGCAATGATGATAAACATATTGAAAGCAGCGCTGCCAACAATTGTAGATGGCCCCAGGTCTCCAGCTATGAATCCATGCCCACACACTTCTATCAGAGACAAGAGGATCTCGGGAGCAGAGGAGCCCAGAGCCATGAGGGTCAAGTTGGAAACAGTTTCATTCCAAATCCGAATGGTGGTCGTTGTGGTCTCTCCATTGGGTTTCTTAATTGTTATTTCTTTCTCCTGTGATGTAATGACCTCTATAGACGCCATGAAACGATCTGCAATGATGGAGACTCCAAGGAACATGTAGATCAGCGCTACAAAGTATACGATAACACGGGCAATTTTGTCCCCAAGGGATGGGTTTTCTGGGTACCATATTGGCAGGATAACACCCTCCTTGCAGTCAAAAGATCCTGAACACGAGCTGTTTTGTATTGTACTGGTTGAGTCTCCCGTCAGGCCAGCATCCACCTGCAAACCATGCAAAAACAGCACAAAAGTAACCAGCCCAAAATGTAGGAAGGCCGAGGTGACAGGCTGCAAGCTTAACCACGCCATACACAAGATGCAAGTTCCACTGTGTAGATCCAAAAAGGCCGAGAACCTGAAACAAACAAAACAGAGAGGGGGGAGGGAAGCGTGAGAGAGAAGGAAGATGCAATATGTACCCAAATGTGCTTCAGCATCTCACCACTGAAGAGTACTGGTACAGATGTATGGGTTGTCTCTCTGCCACTTTGAAGAACATATTTAGCAGGGACTCTAACAAACTGCAGCATTTACCTGCCCTGCAGATGAAGATCAATTGCTAGAAAAGTAATTCAGAGGAAAAGTGTGTGTGTGTGTGTGTATATACATATATATGTGTGTTTGTACATATATATATATGTGTGTGTGTGTGTGTATATATATGTATGTATATATATGTATGTATAGAAATATATATATGTATATATAAAAATATCTCATTCCTGACCTACACCATGTGCAACAGGAGAACTGAGTGCTCAGCTGCCACTCACCTAGTGATGCCATGGTGATCCCCAGCACACAGCACTTCAACTCAGCACAAGTTGTCAAACCTAAGGACCCCCCCTTACTCAGAACCCAGGGAATAAAACAAGTCAAGCAGTCTCTAGCAACACAAAATGTACCATTTAAGGCCAGAGAGAAATCTCCAAAGGAAGTCCATTTTCAGGATGTAATTCAGTTATAAATCATGGAGTACCTTGGTGGCCAAATCATCCCCACAAAGAGGGGTGCACAGGCTGCACAGTCTGCAGAAGGGTTCTAGGGCTCCCCAAGTTTCCGATGCACGTCCATGTTAGAAGATAAAGATATCAACTCAGAAAGAGGGCAGAAGACTCATGCTTGGCAAACTGCCAAAGGCCATTTATCACTAGCCTCTCCTTTGCAATCTGGACAGACACATTTTACACCAATAATCATGCTTTTAAATGGTCACAGAAACCTACAAAAATGCCACATTTAGGAAAAGTTGTCCTCATAAAACTCAGAAGACAGAACAAAATGCATGTACCCACCAACATTTCCTCTGCATCCCTAAGAAATTGATATATTTTCAAATATCTTCTAAAATGAACATAATCTCTAACCTAAAATACCATAAAAAAACAATGTAGCTGATTGATGTAGCACATAGATTTGGCATATCACTGCCCAATAATACCTTCTATTACTTACAGACTACATTGCTGTAGGGCTTGCACCACTTAAAATTGGATTCTCAACCATTCACATTATCATGGATCACACTATTCTCCTTCCTTCATAACGGGCCTCCGGAAGAATTTGATCTCAGGCTTAACTGACAAATCACATTTGTGAGTCCAGACACAGGCAAGTATCTCACAGGAAACATCAAACTTAATAGTGGCATTATCTACAGCACTTGGAAGGTTCAAAAGCCTTAACTCCCACTAACTTTCATTGAGGTTTGTACTGCCAAATGAGCAGGCCTGGGATTCATTTCCCCCACTGTAACTACCCAAATCTTGGGCAGCAAGTCAAACAAAGTCTCTCAGGCTCCCTTTGTAGTCAGAGGAAAGAGACACTCATTTTCAGGGAACAATCCTTCCTGTCCCACTCTGTGCTGACACAAATCTACATCTCCAGAAGGGACTATGTCCCTTCACACCCTCTCAAGAGGGTGCCCAGTCAAGCAATTTAGAGCAAGATGCCTGAACTTCAGATGACAGCAATTCAAAGAGATGAACTGGCTCTTGAACACTCGAAGAGATCCACCCCCCTCTCTGAACTGTAAATATTCCAGACAACATTATTGTGTTATCAGCAGTAATAAATGCATCTCAAATGGCTATTTTATCATCATGTTGTGTCGCTTGCTTATTTCCAAAAGCGGGTGCAATCTTCCCAATATCAACAAAAAACATTTTCAACTTTCAGATAAAAATCTATAAAGACAGCAAAACAGGAAGGAAAGCGTGAACACAGACTGCAAATGAACAAAACTGTTCCTGACAAAGCACAGCAGAGGGGAGAGAATTGATTATGCACTATCAGGATCACAAACCCATATCTGACACCCTTGATATTAAAAACAATACAGTTCTTCATGCTGTGTGGACTAATTCAGAAGAGTGAGATTTTCTCATGTTCACCTACATACCTTCCCACTCCAATGCCTGCTTATCTATCCTCCTGTCTCCCCCAGCCCTGGTGCCTGATCAAGCTCTCAGGGATGAGAGGGACCTCAGCCCCAGTGAGGACTGTTAGACAGCCCCAGCCCCAGCCGTGAACTCTCACTAAAACTCCCCTCTGCCCACACAGCTGAGGGTCACAGGGAGGACTGAATTTCCCAGCAAATACGACTCAGATTCAGTTTGATGCTCCCACTTTCTCCTCCTTCCCTCTCTGCAGAGAATTTGCCTAGATTTCTGGCTGCCAGGTGTTGGGAAACCCCTGAGAAAGGGCCAGTGAGCATGTGCAGGGTGACTGTGAGCTGCAAGGCCAAGATCTCTGGGCTGCAAGGTAGATGAGCGCACACGCCAGCAAAGATGACACATTCCAGGTGCCTCTGATGCAAGGTGCACACAGAGACCAGCTGCACAGGCATAGCAGCTCCAAAAACACCCCAGGCACATCAGATCATCCTTTTCCATACTGCAGCTGCTGGCAGGTATCCACCAACCTCTTGACACTTTCAGCTCCCAGCTCCTACTTAACTGTACCACATCCAGAAGCTGCTGTGCCTTCCAAGACCAGTCGTGTAGAAATGGCTCACAGAAAGACAGGAGTAATTTCAAAAACATATACATGACTCAAGCACCTAAATTTGGTTTCAAAAATTATTCAGGAGTCTAAGTATCACTTAAATTCAGAGCCTTGTCTAGGAATAGTGCAATGACTAAATGCCCTCTGAAATAAATCACTGCTACCACCAACCTCCTTCTCTGTGGGACAAAACTTCTGTAATTAACACTGTCTACCTTCTATAATGCCATGATGGTTTCTATTGCTAGGCATTCCTCGACACACCCCAGGACCTCGCCAGTTCTGCCTAAATTTTTAATTTGATTTTTAAGCAGAGGGTAATTTTACTATTATTTATCAAACTAATAGTATGTTACCTCAAATACAATCTCTAACAGGGTAGCCTCTGTTTATGTGTTAGGATCTCCAGACTCAGGCTATGTGGTGCAGACTAAAATCTCAGAATTTGGGAACATTTTTCTTCACTGATTTCATTTGCTTTGACACCGAGGTCACAATCATTTTTCTAAAATGAAACAATAATGACCTGATCCTGCAATTCTTTGTCACAGATAAAACTTCCCAGTGGGATCAACAGAAACTTTGCTCACAGCCATGCTGTCTAATAAGATCTTAATATTTGTTCATCATGAAAAACAATAACCTAACCAATCTGAAAAATACAGCGAAGCATTCTTATGATCATTCCCCCTACTGAGAAATGCTGCAAAAATGCTCTATAACAGAATAAGAGCATTGAATTTTAAAACTGATCTTAAGAAAACATTGAGGTAACAGTTTGACTCTCAGGTAACAGAGGATAGAAGAGTTAAAACTCACTCTCTAGCTCCACTTCAACAAGGTTGCTTACACACGGTGCGAGTTCTCCCTCAGATATAGCTACTAAACTCAGTTCAAAAACCAGTGGAGGAGAATTCCTGGCCTGCCCAGAGCACAACAGATACACTCCCACTCCTCTAAACAGCAGCATTGATCTCAGCAGGGCTGACTATGACAGGAGCGAACCTTCGGCCTGAGACCTGCTCTGAGCACCAGGCCTCCAGGTGGGCTTGCAGCACAATCCTGAGTCACTCCCAGGCACTCGGGAGGTGTCATGTGTCACCCCTCTGACACCAGTGCAACAAAACACATCCACATCTGGCACAGAGAGGTGTCATTCCAGCACTGTCACTGCCCTGGCCCTACAGGATGCCAACAGCAGGAGGCTGCAGCAACAGTAGAAAGTCACTTGGTGCTGGGTGATCGTAAGGATCATAATTTCCATTCCCTCTTTGCTATCAGATATAATTTTCTCCCATAAGTCTTTTCCCTGCTACTGCTTCCAAAGTGAATACACGCAAATAAGGGCATAGGCAGTGAGGGGACCAGAAAGTGTCCCCTGTCTGGTAGGGTAAGTTCAAAGTAATCAATCAAAGCAAAAGAGAGACACAGTGCTGTGAACATCACTGCACCAGGATCAGCAAGCATCCAACAGCAAGGCTCTGGGGAAGACAAATAATAGTTCTTTTGCTGAAGGAACTCCTTCTACAAGAGTTGACAATGGCCACATCATCTGTAAATGTATAAATAGAACCCATAAATAAAAAGATGAGTCTTGAAATACTTCTGAAGACAGTCCAGAGGGTAGTATGGACCATGGTCATTACAATTAAGGTCTCTTCCAACCCAAACCACTTTATGGTTCTAAGAGACAATTCTAGGATATTTTATAATAGTTTCAGAAGACTGATGGTTTGTCTGCTGTGGATTTGTATTTGGCATAAAGCTGGCAAGGCTATACTGATCCCTTATAATTTAGCTTTTTGTTTACACCTTCTCACATGACTCTAAAGGTAAGGATATTTTCAAAAGGAAGCATTTACAAGAAATTATATCAAGAGGCAACATAACACAGGGATGGCTGAAAATACGTAACCTCTACATGCCAAGCTCCTAACATCACTCCTCATTAAATACAAAACCAAAGGCAACCCCTTAAGTCCCTATTAATTTCTTATTTAGGCAAAATGCCCCTTAAACCATCACAAAAGCCTTTGGATTTGACCTCCAAATTGGAATAGGTTTTCTGGCACCTCCCTCTCCTTCCCCTCTTCCTCCCACCTCCCAAATAAATGAGACATGGGAGTACATCTGGGGCCATACATCCTCTCTCCCCAACTTGAGACTAGCCAGGAAAGGCAGCTGATTAGATCTCAGTGCTGGGTAACCCTGCTCAGGCGTGGGTGCTGCACTGGGGCCAGGCAGAGACAGCTCAAGGTGCACTTGGCAGGCATTTGTCCCAGCACAGAGCAGATACAGCACTGCTATCAGCATCATCTCACAGCCCCACTCTGAAGCTGGGGGAGACAGAAATAAGGCTCAGCTTAATAATATGACTTCACATTCCACAGTTTCAAAGCACACAAACGCTTTTTGATTGAACACACAGGGTTTTTTATAACCATGAGGAAAAATTGAAATTATAGCCTTTGTGCCAAAGAACACAAATAACTGAGTTTTCACAGAGGAGGTATTATACCTAATGCATGGTCCTCCCTCCCCCAAAATAAAAGCACAGCAAAATATTTAATACAAAACAAAGCCTATTTTTCAATTGTCTCCATTAAAATGCTATTGAGCCCTTTGCTCATCACTGCAAGAGTAGTATCCAGAACGCAAGTTAAGATTTACCTGAAAGCGAAAAGCCACAGCAGTGTAATTAGATCCATTTTGTCTGACAAGTACAAATTTCCAACACAGACCAGGCCTTAAACTGTCAGACTGATGGCACATGCCTGCCTATCTGAAATGAGCACAACCAAGGAGCCCAAGCTGACTTTACACAGGTTATGACACAGCAAATAGGTAGTTTACCTCCATACTACTGCACCAGCAGCTAGGTTTTATGAGGGAAACAGTACCATAACTCATGTCTAGGCTGTGACAGATCCCCACAGTTCGGCTCGATGGAAAAGTTATGGTAGAGAGCTGTAGGTGCTTGTTGCTTTGCATTTCACAGTAAACATGCCAAAGCCCAGAATTAGCTGCCTATGGATTAATCTCCTTGGTATGTGTCAAAAGCAGCCTTTCTTTTTGCTCTGGTACAAAAAGCTACCAGAAAAAAAAGCTACCAGCTCTCTTAGCAAGTCCTTAATATTTACAAGCTGGTGTCTCTACTAATTTGAGCAGTACTCACCATTCTAGTGTGGTGAATGGGTGTTAATTGACATAACAACTCAAGTCTACTAATTCCTTACAGAAATGCTGCAGTGATGAGATCCAGTTACATTTGGTGATCCCAGGGGCTTGCCCAAGCAGAGAAAAAGTCTGTGTACAGCTAGGAGCAACCTCCAAACACTCAACTCACCCTGGGGAACCAGTACACACTGTTTTTACTGTATTTTATATCCATGATGCTCCTGGAAAAGCAGGGGCATAAATAGCTAACCCATAAAGATGCCTGTACTTAATAGTCCCCTTCCAATACCCCACTGACTGCACTTGACTGGCCAGGCATTTTATTCCCTTACTCACACCTGACCTGAACAACATCTGTACAGGACAGACGGATATATGGAGAGTGCAGCTGCAGTTCATGCTCTGTACACACACATGCATAGGAGGTGGCAGACACTGCAGGAACCCCCCAGTGGGCAGCCACGGCCACACTTTAAGAGCCATCCTTATTTACAGCGTGGGGTAGCACAGCCTCCTTCAGAGCCACAGCGTGTTTGCTCTTCCAGTCCATACACATCCATGTCTGACATTCCTCAGCCCGAGAGATAGCAAGAGTTACTCTTTTCTTCCCCAGAACCATAGCCCTTTTTACATTCAAAACCCAAAACCTAGTATTTATGTTGACATACAGATTAGTAGTGGGCACCCTCCTGCTTAAAAGGCAGTATTATCTGCTCAGATATAGATGAGGGATTTTTTTCTCTTCATGAATGTTACACAGTCTCACTTTGTTTTTCCAGGACTTTCAAGCAGGCAGTTCACACAGGAGGTAGCAGGGATCTCTGGAGGCCATCTAGGTCAACCCCCTGGCTCAAGTAGGGCCACCAGTTGCCTAGGACCACAACCAGCTGGCTTTTGAGTATATTCAAAACATAGTCAAAAATACATTTGAGGATATGCAAACACAACCTCTCTGATCAACCTGTGCCCACATTCAGTCACCTAGACAGCAAGAGAATAAGAAGCACAGCTATGGGGTCCAGGCCTGCTTGTGACCACCACATCCTGGTGCTGGTGCACAGGGACCCAGAGCAAACTCATCCTGCGCACAAACTGCACCTGGAGCTCACTGCAGCGCCTCGGTGACAACCACACATGCATTTGGCAAAAAGTCACTGTCGTGACCTTTCAGGAGTCACTGGGAAGCCTCCATTGCACATTTAGAGGCAGATCTTCAAGGATCAGTCTTTTCAATGCATTTAGAGGCGTTTCTAAGCAGAATTAAAGCCTTTAGATTCTTGTATCCCAGTGAATACCCCATTCTTCCCAGTATGAATGGCCCCAAACTGAGAGGGTACTCAGACTCCAGACTCTCATGCTCATGATATGAAAGGCCCAGCAAAGACACTGAAAATCTTCCCTTTTAGGTTTAGGAGGCTGAGGGAAATAAAGAAGTGGAGTTACCTGGTCACCCACTTGGTGGTCCCCCTGCCTCTCCATGGATTGTAGCTTAAGGAGACAATCTGACAACACATGGGGTTGGCACCAAACACTGGCTCCTCGGCTGCAGCCTTCGAGGCACTGGTTTTCATCACACTGCCTTGCTGGTTTATAAAAAGTAGTGAAGACCATTTGGGGAGCAGTAGGGAAGGGGAAAAACATTTCAGCAGTGTGAGGAAAACTTCTTGTCAGTGAAAGACATTTTATGTACTGCCCGTGGCAGCACACAGGGTGTGTTATTTACTGCTCCTGCTTCATAGACATATTACACTGCTGGTTCAGGTGCCACCATCAGAGTGCAACTTATCACCTAGTGACTCACAGCATCCTACAGATGACAGCGGCAACTCTGACATTTCTTTAGCATTCTGGTGACAGATCTGCAACTGTTACAATTAAAGACTCCAGGATTTGTTGTCAACAGCGCATTTGTGCCGCAGAGCCCGTAGTTATTTGCACACAGAGGCGGGCTAAATGGTACATAAGGAGAGAAGAGGTGTTGTAGCCATATCTCATTTTAGATCCAGACTTAGTTAAGAAAAACACAAGTTTTCTGACAGAAAACACCTGTTTGAGGCAAACAAAACAAACGATGTGATGTGCTGGATTTGCCTGCAACAAGTAGGCTGGGAGGGAGCCCTTTCCTGCATGGCTGACAAGCTATTGGGACAGCCACCAGCAAGCCATGCTGAGCGCTAATCCCAGGAGCTGGGGCGCACACTGTTCCCATCCTCTGGAAAATCCTGTTTATTCCTTAACTTCTCCTTCAAGGAAAAATAAAAACAAATCTTATGACTCTGTTGTCTGTATGCAGAAAAAAAAATACCAAAAATGCTACAACACACACAAGAAATTATAAGCCCTCCACGAGTCTGTTCAGAAGGGCCCACTGGCTCAGTAAGAAAGAAAATATTAAAAAAGCGAATGGAGGCAGAAGCAGCACATGGGGAAGTGGGAGACTGGGCAGAAAACCAGGAGGGGAGAGGAGAAGAAGGTTACACTTTGGAAAGCATCTTTACTACTGCAGCAAGTAGTAAAGTGGTTGTTGTTTGTCATATTAGATAGAAAAAGCCCTCGGCCTAATTAGCACAGATTTCACTTATTTCAGGGTTAACTAGACCAGAGACAGAAGAGTTGCCTGGTCCATGCCTCAGGGACTTTCACTCCATTGTTCCCCTTGTGACCATTATTTCCTAGTACTTTGTCCAGCTGAGTTTTAAATTATCCAAGTGATGGCATTTCCACAACTTCCCATAGAGACTCCACCATGATGTAATTTATCTTGGAGGTTTTAGCCATCTTCCTTATATTTAGGGTGAAATTAAGAAAATTTATGCTGCTAATTCTCATTATTGTGTCCTTGGAGCACTCTCAACCATTCTCATCCCTGTCTGAGATTTACATGCTTCAGATACTTGTAAATAGCTGTTTTCCTTCACAGCTTTTCTTTGACCAAAGCACACAGATTTATTTTAATCTTTATAAATTAGCCCAGGCTGCCCTTTAATCATTTATCTTCATCTCCTCTTGATTCCCCATCTTCGAGGAGGTCAGAAGCAGAGAGGTATCTGGGAGAGCCATAGCTCAGTGCCTGCTCTCACCAAAACCAGCAGCAAGATCTGCTCTCTTTGGAGCAGGAGAGCCACGCCTGGGCGGTGAAAACTTGCCCCTCAGCTCTGCTGTACAGCAGGTTTTCACGAGAAACTGGACTGTTACAAAGGTTAAATCAAGATTGAGATACAGAACCTCACTGTGTTGCTCCCTTTTTAAGATCTCTCCACCTGTTTGCTGTGCGCCCCCAGCACAGTGGGGCTGGCACAAGGAGCACGGTGCTGACTGCCATGTGCGGAATGAAAGCAAAGATTTCCAGAGTTTCAACGAAAAAGTCAAGGTCTCCAGCTGAGATGAGGGAAATACACTGTAACACGCCCACTGCTTCTGCAGATCTGAGCACAGCAGGAGGCATGAAAAATGCACTGAGCTATGGGTTATCCTCAAAATACCTCCCACTTCACTTGGAAGGTGCCAAAACCTGTAAATTCACCCAATTTGAATACAGTTATCAAATAAGATTCCACACAGTACCTTCACCCTTTACTGCCGTATATCCCCACGTCTCTCTTATTGACAATTCAGATATCTTAATCCTTTGGTGTTTTTTCAGCTGCTAATTCTGCAACATCTTTAAAAAAATAAGCCCTTGCATCCACCATGATTAATTCATTCTTCATAAGTCCAGGCTGTTTATTGCTCTTTGCTCATTTATGCACTAGCTGTTTACAGATTCTCTTTTAATACTAGCTCTGTTATTTGCTAGAGACTCAAGTCATATTTACCATATGGTAATTGCAGAGATGACATGGACAACAAACAGTGGAAGCTGAGCTGCTACGGCAATTACAGTAAGTGGCAGCAGTCTCCAGGCTATCTGCTGCCCCACCTCCATTTCTTCTCTCCCCACCCTCTGACGGCTTTCCCTGTGGGCTGTATGAAGCCATATGCCACTCTGATCTCTACAGCAAAGACAGGCAGAAATTTGTTCTTCACTACGGAATTACCAGACAA
This sequence comes from Bombycilla garrulus, assembly GCA_013400315.1. NCBI lineage: Eukaryota > Metazoa > Chordata > Aves > Passeriformes > Bombycillidae > Bombycilla > Bombycilla garrulus. Next base: position 1,996,871 of record VXBU01014574.1, read on the forward strand.
GTTGATTCACCTTTTTCCTTTCAGTTTGTGCTCCAACTGCAGGTCTGCCCTCGCTGGCTGGCTTCCCTGCTCTGTCCTGCCAAGGGCAGGTAATCTGAAATAGTGTCTGGAGCTAGACACCCTCAATACCCACATCTTCTTTCTCACCATTACAGCCTCACTAACTTCCTCCTCTGCCTCATCCATGGTCTCAGTGTGCCTCAGATATTCCCCCAAAGGAATTGCAAAGGACCATATTTCAAAGGGTGGTTAGAAGCTTAATGGAGCAGCTCCTTTTAACCCACTTGGACACCCAGAACCCACTGAAATCACCGATTTCCCACTGGACACCTAAACATGATTTAAAATTCCTGCAGAAAATCAAACAGATGACAGTAACAGGCTACTGCTGTTTTCTCCAAAGAAAGGCATGAGTTTTTTCCTGATTCCTATCAAGAGCATCAGGCATATTCCATACCCAGATGTCATAGGGCTAAGCCAGGTGAATACCCAACTCACTCCATTAAGATTCAAAAAATCAAGATTACCTTGTGCGTTTGCCAGTTTGGGGGCAGTGCTTACAACAAAGCACTTTTTTTGAAAAGGAGGAGATTTCTCCCGTCATTTCAAACACACCTCAATGATACTCTCCCAATTCCCAGCAGTTAGCAAGTCTTAACTTAGATACTGGTGCAGAACAGTTTGAAAACTGGATGCAGGACATAGCATATCAGAAGAATTTTCTAGCAACATATATTACAGTCATACTGCTGTTTATCTCCAAAGTGAAGAACTAGCATTCTCCTGGTATTCAGAGCACTTACTTTCACCAGCTTCCTCCTCTCGACCCTCCCCTCCAAAAGCCTGTTCTTTACACAAAATCATCTTAAAAATTAGAATTATCTTTCCAGCCCAGTCAATCTGCATACCATCAGATGGGGGGCTGGCAAGTGAGAAGAGAGACAGAGTACTTAGGACCAGATTTTCTGTGGCGCAAATCAGCATAGGTCCAGTGAGCCCAAGTCAGCAGAGCCAGCTTACTCTATTGAAAGAGATGCCTAAGGAAGTTTGGCAAGTTTTCATACAAAAAGAAACCTCCAAAAGGAAAACTTCATCTATTACTTCTTCCCAATCCATATCAGACACAGCAGCTGAGGGGGGCATCTTCCTACTTCCTCCATACAACTATATTCCTGTCCGTCCTGCCGTGGTTCCTCCCTCCTCCCAATATTCCATGCTGGCCCCAAATCTGCTACAACTAGTCCTGCCAACAGGAGCAGCAGCTGAGTCATGGGAGATGACCGCTTCAGCCAAATGCACTGAAACCAGAAAAGAGAAGGAGAAAATTCTTCTTCTCCCCACAAGCCCAGACTGCAGCACACAAGGCTTGAAGTCTCCCCCCTCCACCATGTGCCCAGTGTCACCTTCGATCAGCACATGAAGTGCCTCATCCTGGAGGTAAAATGACAGGAGTCACTGGCTTAATGTGTGTGCTTGGATAACATATTCATCCCATGCAGCACTCGATGTACAATCTATTTCAGACACCAGGGCAAAAAGAGAGGACAGCTTCCATCTTGCCACTGAGGGGCACAGCCTCCATTATGGATCCTAGTAGTTCCATATCTCCATCAGTTTTACTCAGGAATTTGAGTACCCTTCAGGGACAGCAGAAATTATTTTTTCATCCTTTTCTGCAAAGAGAAGATTGAAACTGAGATGCATTTAACTTGCTTTCAAGTCCAAATCTCTCCTAAGACCCTGCTACAGCAAGAAAATTGCAGGGTCCCATTCTTGCCGCAAGTTTCAGTGAAGGATTGACTTGATCAACAGCTGACGTGGGAATAAATAGCCTATTTTCACACCCTTACTCAACACTCACTCCCTCCCCTCCTGCCTCAGCCCAGAAAGTCTCTCGTGCCCAGCCATACTCCTCTGGTAGTGTCCTGAACCCAGCTCTTCCTGACATTGGTGATGACAGCAGCTCCTGTCATCTGGGTAACTTGTCACAAGTCACAGGCAAATGCTTTGCCAAAACAGAAGCAACAGTCCCCCAACACCAACAAGCCAGGAGCAGTGGGAAAGGAAGGGTGTTCTCTGAGGAAGAGCCACTGTTAGTGCTGCATTCAGGTCAGTGACACCAACAGGTAAAAGAACAGGCAAAAAATATCTTTGACAAAATGACGGTCACTTTTCAAGACAAACAAAGTGTTGAAATCAATCCATTTTGCAGTGGGAGTTCAGTGAGCAGACCAATGAATAAAATGGGTACTCAATGAATTTGAGATCTGTATCAAAACAACCCTCCCCTCTGCAGACATAGAGACACTTCTGGATCATCCCCCTGACTCCTCCTCCCACAGCACACTTGTGGTCTTTCCCAAACCCAGCTACAATGACCACTGCCCCTTCATCTGGGTTGACTGCACCAAGCCCACCGTACCTAGTAGCTGTTGGCTCCCCTACAGATACTTGCAAATTATGACCAGACCACCTCTCCATGTTCTCTTTTCAACAGTAAGTAGATGAGGTTTCTGGAATACTGCACAACCCAACATAACTCCCACATCCCCTCCCGCAACCTTTGCTGGGAAATTGGCTTTGGCCTGAGGGATAGAGGTGGTCCACCAAGCCAAAAGAAGCTCAATGCTGTTAGAACACTGGGAAGCTAGAAGGCATGGAGGTTTTGAGAGAAGTCAGGAGTTGGGGCAGTTACTGAGAATCATGATGAAATCTACATATTTAAGAAGGAAAAGCAGAGGCAGGAAAAGGCTACAGCTGGGGGAAGGAGGGGTGTTTGTGATTCACTAGGATGCACAAAAAGCCAAGAAATGGATCTAGACAGGCAGCAGACAAACCAGCAGATTTTTGGGAATGACGTAGGTGCACCAAGTGCAGCAGAGCATCTTCTCACCTTCAGTCTCCTGGTGTGATTCCCCAGAGGGGAGGTAGCTCCATCATGCTCTGAAGGTTAAGCTGTGCCTTCTGCCTGGCACAAGAGCACATTGCAGCCAATGGGTAAAACTGCCTACCTACTTAAAAGCAAACCCCAACACTGCCAGGAGGGACAGGCTTTATTTTTAGCTGGGACACCAGCAGGGTCACTGCTGGTGCTGCATTTCCCCATGGAAGCCAGGGTTTCATGAAGTGTGCTGTGTGCACAGGGTCACTGCAGAGGAGACATCTGTCAGGTCAGCTTTGGGGAGATGGATTATTTAAGTTAAGAGAAGAGGAAACATTCACTAGAAGAAGTGAACCTGAAACGACTCTGGAAGGTTAAAATGAAAGGAAAAAAAAGAGGCTTAAAGAGTCAGAGCAGATGGTAATTTATGTGAGGCCAATGTCTATTCCACCCATGTCCAAAATGCTCATTCAGGAGAATACCCCATCACAGTAACTCAAGCAGCAGTCTCTCTGCTTGCCTCATAGCACTCAAGCTTTGAAAGGCTCATTCTTCTCTAGGGACTGCCAAAACAAAAGCAGCAGCAAGTCATTATCCCTCATCAGAACCCTTCACAAAGGACCCACCTTTCCTCACACCTTGGAGGCAACACCACTGAGAGCTCCACCTCACTCTGGTCCCTGGGTGCTCACACGGGGCCCCAGTTAGCACCAAGGCCAGCAGCCTCCCCAGGGCTCTCACACTGGCCAAGTTCAGCACCCACAGCGAGCGCACGGCAGCAGCGCAAGCTGAGCCCGCCGCGGTCCCATGAGGACAAGGAGTCAGGTCCTCCCTTGCTAGTGGGTTTCGTGGGTGCAAAGCTAATAAAACAGTTGGCACTGCTCCCACTTGCACTGCCAGGGAATGCAGTCTGGAGGCTTCAGCATGGAGAGATTGCTGTTGATGAAGTGCTGAGTGCTAGTGTGAAGCTTTCAAGGGACTTGAAAGAATTGAGAGCAGAGGGGAAGTTCTCATTTTATTCTCTTCTTGAAAAACCTGAGTCCATTTGGCATGTTGCATCTGAGAAATAGCTTGGCCTAGACTCTCTGATTTTTTTTTTTTCTTAATCAGGATCAACCCCTGTGCATGTTCTTGGGAAGATTTTTATATTAAAAAATTATTTTGTCCTTTTTTCCTGCTTTTCATGCCTCTTAATAGCTTAAGAAGTGCCTTGCAGACCCCATCGCTCTTAGATTCTTTGCAACTAATTTGCATTCAGTACTATCCATTTCATCAAGCGCAGACTTCAAGGCTGAACCAACTCCAAGCCTTAACTGCTGCAGGCAATTCAGGCAGAAGCTTCACAGGTGGAAGCAGGGCTTCTTAAGCCAACCTGAACATTTCCCACCTCTGGTCATTTGTTACCACTCTGCTCTTGCTCTCCCCTTTCTATTGGCAAAACTGTTTGCATGGCTTGGGCATGAATAAGGACCAGGAATCTGTCAGGCAAAAAAGCAAGCAGAACCCACCACCTGGGCACACGTGCCACCGTACCAGTATCCTGCAGAGGTGGGACAGGAGCAGAAACAAGCAGCTAGAGTGGGAAAGCTGTAGAAAACAAGGTCCAGATAACAAGCATAGTGAGTGCATTAGCTGTATGGGCAGAGGCAGGTTTGCCTCTTGTGGCAGTGAATCCTGTAACACCTCCTGGACCATGGAACAGCCCTGTCCTGCAACACAAGGGCAGAGGCATATCTCTGTCTCCATTTTTCCCAACTAACATTTGTGTTCAAGAGTCACTGCATAATCCCAAACAAAACCAGAGAAGAAGATAAAGGTACTTATTAAGGTGAACTTGAAGCTCAACATCAAGATACTACTTCCCAACAAGGAAGGCCTCCCTCAAGTTGGTAAACCAAGACACCCACATCTTAATCGCCCAAGAAAAATTTTCCTGGCAGTAAACAGTATGCAGAGCAAAAGGACAGGTTCTTCACACGGAGCATTATTCCAAGTACCCTCACCCGTGCATGGCAGAGACAGTGCTGTCTTCGCTAATTTGTGTGTGGGGAGCTGTGGCTCTGGGGCAGTGGTGGATTTCACAGCCTGCCTGGACTCTGGTGACAGATTCTCTCCTAGCATTACCCACATAGAGGGGAGCTAGGACATATCCAGAGTGAGCTGCAGCCCAAGGTGCAGATATGCTCTCACCCTCCCTGCTTCTGCCCCTACTGTGGGGATGGAAACCAGCCTTCACCAGCATGCAGCGGATGAACACACTGGCAGGGCACCTTGTGTTGTCGGCACTGGAGTCCCACGTTCACTCCTGGACATGTCACCTTCAACACAACCTCAGCAGTCAGATCTAAGTGCCCTCTCGCAGGTACATCTCTGCATCACTACACTTCTTTTGATTAAAACTGTATTCTGCAATGCTGCTGTTTGCTTTGAGACAGCCTCCAAGTACCAGCCTAGGAGAGGGGAGATGAAAGCAGTGGCAATGCAGTTTCATCTGTCTATAGTTCCTAAAACTCTTTGGCACCTCACTGGTTGCAAAACATGCCCAGCAGCATAGGATATTTAGTATTTCTGATTGCTCTTGACCTGGCTGTCTCTGCTGCTGTCCTGAGTTAGGAGGCTTAGGTAAAAAGACAGCAGAGTACAGGAAGGCAGCAAGCAGAGCAAGCTCAGTTTTGTAGCCTTGGAATAATCTGCTAGTGAATGGAGACAGAAGCTTCTCCCTAAATCTGAGTGCTCTGGAAGAGCTCCCTGTTTTATTATGATGGAAAATCCTCATTGGAGTGTTTCGTTAGAAAACAAGCTATCATAAAAGAAATGTTAAGAGCCCTAAGCTCCCTTCTCTCCCATGATGTCAACTGTCAGAGACATCAGTGACAGCTCGGCTGTGTGATCAAAGGCTCCAGCAAACAGATTTAAAGGCAGAATTACCAGAAAATTGAGAGTTGCAGGAGCATGGGGGCATGATCATCACCTATTTATAAATGTGTCTTATGGGGTGAACTAATTACTTGATGGTGCTGTACTGCGGGAACAATGGCACCTGGGTCTCAGTCTGACACAGCCAAGATGGGGTGGTGGTGCTGCCTTCAGAATGGCATGACACACCCCTGTCACCTCATGCTTTGTTATTCCGGCAAAACCCTGTGACAGAAATGCCTGATGGGAAGGTTGAGAGGCCACCATGCTGAAGTTCCTGCGCTCACATCCATGATGGCCCTCAACCACAGCTTGCAGCTTAAAGCATTAAGGCAGAGGGGAAGAAGAGAAGCCACTACTGTCTATACCATGTTAGTCCCCAAGCAGCCCGTAAGCCCACTGAAGCTGCTGGAGACTTGAGGTGGTTCCTGGATCTCATTCTGTAGGTAAGCAGGGACATGACCTGACGCTCCTCTTCAGCCCTAAATCCCACAAGCCCATGCCACTGAAATCAGCAGATTCAGGACCACAAGCTCAGCAACACAGGTGTTTTAAAGGTTCCTCAAGAACAGCTTATCATCTCATATATGTCTCAATGCATGAAACTCTTCAGGACAAAGACTATAATTTACTAGACATCTGTATGGCGCTTGGAAACGTGGGCCCCCAACCAGGCTGATGCCTTTAGGAGTTACCGTTATCTAAACAGTAAATCAACAATAGCATTAATCTATGCCACAATACCTCAACACAGTGGGTGATGGTAGATGGAGCATCACAACTATCAATTTCCTGGCTTCAGAGAGTTTTTTCCCTATTAAGAAGATGGTTTTGTCATTGTAATTTAATTTCCTTCACTTTTTTTTTTAATATAGAATTAGATATTACTGCCTGGTTTATAAAAAAAAATTGGCCAGCAATCAAAGCCATCTTTTTAACTGTGAAGCACATGAAAGGCATCTGAAACATGACAGCAACAAAGAACAAGGAACTATTTGTCAATGCCACTTGGTCATTGGGGAAGCTTAGGGGAGGAGACTGATGCTGTTTGTTTAAAACGAGCAAACAAAACCCTGACAGACAGACCATTTATCTGTATAGTGCTTCACTTGAAAATATTGGCAAAGGGAATACATCTTCACTTGGTTTCTAATAAAAGTGCTGACACACGCTGTTGTGGCCTTGCCCTGCCTTGGGGATAGAGGATACCTCTCCCAGGAAAGACCCTTCAAAAGTAAGGGTTCAGGCACATGTGGGATCAGGCAGAACACAGCAGCAGGTCAGCCTAGGCCCTTAGCAATTTCTCTACCTATCCAACCTGCAACACCATAGCATCTGTCAAGCTCGGACCAGTCCCCTCTGACTTCAAACCCACCAGTTTCAGAGGAAAGCAGAGGAAGCAGGAAGGGTGGATCATCTGTGGGTACCTCTTCCCTTCCTCCACGCCAGCCAAGCTAAGGAGCATTGCCTTGAGCATCCCAGGATTGCCATGCAGAACAGCTGCCCATGACACCCACAACACAGGGTGCTCCAGTCCGACTGGATCAGACAGGGCAGCTCCTGCTCTACACTGGCCTAGCAAGAGCCAATGGAGCACAGAAGGGCGCATGACCCAGGCCATGCTTGGTACTGCTCCACACGTGCTCTCCTGTTCTGGGTGCTGGTTTTGAAGACTGCTTCCCACACTGCCCAGGGCAATGGAAAGGAGTATCCCATATAATGATGGCATCTACCATCCCAGGTGCCATCCTGTCAGGTGGCAGCTTTGCAAGGCAAGAGCAGGATCTCTGACTTCCCTCTCACACACTATCACCCACTAGTTGCTGTAACCACATCCTTACCAAATCCCCACGCAGGAAGAAAAATACCTTCAATGATATAAATGAGCCTGAGGACCTGAAATGTGCCTAGCAACACACTGGAGGTATACAAAAATCCAGAAGCTTACTTGCATATCCACTGCTGTCACTTAGAACCTCAGCAGTGGGATTACTACAGTCTGTCCTACCTTGGGCACTGGAGCAATGCTCAAACTACCCACTTATTAGAGCAGGACTCATATTTGGCTTTAAGGAAAAGAAACCAGACTGCTGTACTGCACCTTTTGCCTAAGGCTCTCTCTGTTCCCACCCTTCGTCTCCTTCCCCACCGTGGTTGATACTACACGCTTCTATTTACAACACCAGGTAGCCCTCGTGTTGCACACTCATGGCAGAACTGAGGGCTCCTGGGCTGCTCCTGCTCCTCCCCAGCCAGCCCTCAGCTGGACACACTCTTTCCAACATCACTACTTTCATTCAGGAAGCAAGTCTGGTCACAGTTGAACACAGAAGCACGAACATGAGCAACATATGTGACTTTCTCAGCTAAACCATGATCTGGGTAAACAAATGCTTCCAACAGCAGTGGATGGAGCAGGATTAGGGACTCCCTAGATTGCTTGTGCCATGGGGGAGTGATGCCTCTCCCCTCGGCACCGAACCTACAGAGCACTCTCAAGGCCTCTGTGTCCTCTCTCCGTGTCTTGTGTCCCGGGCCTGTCACCAGTCTCCCAGGGATGAGTGCTCCTGAATGGGAAGGTGCTACCGACTGTTACCTAAGACTTCCAGCCCTGTCGTCTCCAGAAATAAATTTAAAAAATAAAAATTAAAAAAAAAAAACCAAAAACAGCTCAACAAAATCACCCAATAAATTGCTCAATAAAGAGATGTGTGGAATTAAAGGAACATGCATATAAGCATGAAGAGGGGGGAGATATGTGTAAGGCACCCCTTCTCACTCTGTCTCTCCAGCATTCACCCCTAAATCTGAAACAGATTTTCAGGGTAAAATCCCCAAAACAAGCCAAGGAACAACCCAAGAAGTCAGGAACCCAACCATTAAACTACAGCTCCATCGGAGGGGGCAGAGGGGGAAATGGCCATGGCCTCACATTTTAGAATAACACTAAAAAAACTCCAAAAGCAACTGCAATGGTTTCATCTCTTACCCAGGGTGATCGATACTTTAGGCACAGGTGAAAAAACCTAAAGCCCTAAAGCAAGGCTGGGAGAGAGACAGAGTATAAAACCAGCCAACATTTAGGTCAGCTCTCATGCATGTGCATGTGTGTGTAGAGTTCCTGTCCCCCTGCCATGGGGGGCTGCGGGCCTGCCGGCGGCCCCGTGCCCTATTTAGGGCAGCGCCTGGCGCAGCAGCTATATTTGACACCCGGGGTAAACA